>JARBWK010000012.1:102441103-102713063 GCA_030556195.1 Anolis apletophallus
CGGGAACAGGTAGAAACTCTGGGCTTGCCGGGAGCGGCGAGGCGAGGACAGGCGGAAGTTGGCGTGATGGGAACAGCCGGACCGCTCAGATTGCGTCACGGCCGTTGACGTCATCTCGACTGGCCGAGCCAGTCCCAGGGTGGGGACATGGCTGGAGCTTCGAACAGGGGCACTCAAACTGGCGTAGCCCGGAGCGCAGTGGCGGCTCCCACGCTCCGGTTGGGGCAATGTGTCTTTTCTCTCTGTCTTCTCCTTAGGGGAAAGGTCTTCTTGCTCGCCGGCAACACCGGAGGCTTTCTCTCTACCTTTCTGTTTACAAAGCACCCTTTCTTTTCACGGATCTTTGGGCCAGCCCACCAAACCCCTTGAGCGACCATGCGTTCCCACGTTGCAGAATAAAAATCCACTGGTCATTTGGATGGAGTGCAAAACAATAATCCTCAAGTTGCTGACACTTATCCCAATCCCAGGCCCTGTGCTTGGCCATCCGATCTCACGGACGGAAGGCCAAACTTCTGTGCACAGATTACTAAGTTCAAAAGATTTCATCTCTGGGGGGTTCCTTCTACTGCCAACAGGCAAAACCTGTCCCAGTTATCTAACACACATTGCAAAGGGGTCTCTTTCTTCTGCTTTGATCCTGCACTCCCCATTTCTCTTGCCTAAGATCAAACCCCACTTCAGTGCTCTCCCCCAACCCCAATGTGTGTTCCCTCAGTGTTAAGTGCTTGAAAGAAACTAATACTTGCCGGCTCCTGAAGACCCCGGGACTCGCGTCTCGCCTCCCGCGTCACCACTCGATTTTGCGTCGGCTCTTGGCGAACGGACCTGACGTCGCCTCCGACTCTCTGTGCGCTGTGCCGGTTTGCTAGCCCACAACGGCTGGGCACCTAGTTATGGTGTCCCCGGACTTTACACTTGCCGGCTCTCAAGGGCTGCTTCCCAGCTGCCCCCTCCCCTTCCTTCTGGCTTTGAGTTCACCTACAACTTTAGTTGCAGTCTCCCGATGTCCACAGGCGTTCGTGTGGGGGCGAATCAGTAGCCGGTCAATGAAAAATCTGGAAAAAGGTGGGGCCCGCAGCTCAGCCTTCCTGATCCGTCTCACACCTACTTGCTTTGGAGCGGGGGCGCTGTCCTCGATGGGGACCGTGCTGTTTTTCCTCACCACAGACCCGATCTAAATACCTTTTACCATCACGTCGGGTCACCAAATGAAACAGCCAAATCAAGGAGTTATGGAACCCCGAGTACCAAGTTAATCTCTTACCAAGCTACCTGAACGCGGCGGGTACAAGGATGAGGGAAAAGATACGGCAACTGTGAAATAGGTGAAAATCAAACAGATTTATTTCTGGCACCAGCTGGTGGGCTCTTGCCAGCAGAACATGCTGCAATCAGGGGCAAAAGAACCCCGTCACTTTCAATACAAAGACATTTATACTCTCCCAATGGAGGCATTTCAGTTAAGCCACCCCTTCTTCGCGGATAAAAACAATCATAATTGGCTGGTGATTACTGTTGCTTACATGACATTTTCATTAATCAATAAACATTGTATTTTTCATTAGCATCACATCTTTAAGTCACACCCCTATGAATGAGAACAATATCATTTCTGTGGATTCTTTCTCTGATACAGCTATCAATCCTGAGTCTCTGATGTTCCCTAATTTGAAACATTGACTCCCAGGCTCGTGCCAGCAGCGGAGGGTCCAGACTCTCTTGCCATGTGCAGTGCTTTTCGTTGTCGCATTAAAGTTCTCCCCATATCAACTGTACTGTTCCACCCATCTAGCCTGTGTTATCTCAGTCAGGCACAGGGTATCGCATCAATCACAGTATTTTCACATTGCAAGTGCCTGTCTGATTCTTGGCACAGGAACCACGCATCTCAAGCTTAAACACGTAGCATCACTCTCATTTGTACTTTTGCACGGAAAAGTACCAAACTTGACTTCACTTTGAAAACAGTCAATTGTCTCGTCCTCTCGTTCCTGTGCCCGCGTCCACGTTGCTGTTGGTAAGAAAGTTGTGCCCCACTTTCTGGGACTCTTAATTTGCTGCTACATTTTTGGTGACCCGGCGTGATGCTAAAGGCAATTAGGATGGTCTGTGCAGAGAAGCCGAGATCCAGTTGGCTGGAGCGGCACTCGCTCTCAGAGGCGGGGAGGGGCGAATCAGGAGGCTGAGTGGGGCCCCAAACCACCGTAAACGACCGGCTGCCTGACTCGTTCCACACCAACGCCCGCTGATCCGAGAGGCCGCAATTGTCCTTACTGTTGGTGAATCCAAGAGGAGAGAAGAAAGTCCAGGGGCGACGGGGTTCCGATCGCCTAGCGAGCAATCCGGCACTTGAAAGTGCGCAGAGAGAAAGTCGGGGGCAACGGATGCTCTGTTGTCCAGTGAGGAATCCGACGCAGTCGAGAGGTGACGCGGGAAGCAGTCCCGGGGTCTTCTAGAATCGGCAAGTATAGAGCTCTTTAACACTAACTGCGTAGGGACACACACCCATTGGGAGGAGGGCAAGCACTGAAGTGTTTTGACCGGTAGAGATGGGTGGTGTGGGATCAAAAGTAAAGAAAGAAACGCCTTTGCAATGTGTGTTAGACAACTGGGACAGGTTTTGTTTGTTGGCAGTGGAAGGGAAACCTCAGGATTTGAAAGATTTTAGGCTGAGAAACTTGTGCACTGAGGTGTGGCCTGCTGTCCCAGAGATTGGCTGGCCCAAGACAGGAACTTGGGATTTAAGGAAGTGTAGGCAATTAGAGGCCTATTGTTTCGAAATACATCCAATTGATCAATGGATTTATTCCGCGACATGGGAGATAATGGTTGCGGAAGGTGTTTGGTGGGCGGGCCCAAAGGGGCAAGCGAAGGAAGGATGTTTTGTCAACCGAAAGGCAGGGAAGAACCCCCCGGTTCTGCAATCCGAGCCGGAGGAACTCCCACCATTAAGGAGAACACCAAGGCAGAGAGAAATTGCTGTCACAGGAGCGGGGGGAGCCACAGCGCCTCCGCTCAATGCGAATTTAGATGTCCCTGTCCAAGCCCAAGCCCAAGCCGCGGCCCCCACCTTCGGGACAGGCTCAGCCGCTCAGATGACGTCCCCGGCTGTGACGTACGTCGAGGCGGGTCATCCTGTTCCCACTGCACCAATCCAAATGAGTCTACCAGCCCTTCCTGTCCCCACCGCGCCAATTTTGATTCCAATGAATCCTCCGATGACATTTCAACCCAAATTAGGGAGCCTGCCAACTGCGGGGCCCAGCGGGGTGTTTCCTCCAATCATAGCAACATCCCAAACCGCCGCGGTTCCTTTAATTCTGCCACCAGCCACGGCTTCCTACCCTGTTCTGCGTTCAGTACACAACCCATTCAGTAAAAGACCACCTGCATATCAGGCCCCTCTCTCCCCCGAGATACGTTACCCCCTAGAAGAAGCAAGGGAGATAGAAGAGCGAGATGGGAAGCCTCAGGCGTTGAGGAGATGATAGAGCATCTCCAAGAAGACGACGAGGAAGAAGAGTACCCTGCAACCAGGGGAGGGACGAAAGAGCGTCCCACACCCGCGCCCAGGAGAAAAAGCTCTTTTGAGGCCATGAGGGCGATAGCGCGCTCTCCGGAACTGAGTAGAAGGCACAGTCAGAGACAAGCCGCTTCACCAATGAGAACCAGAAGCATGTCTAGGGAAGAAGCAAGGGTGAAGGCAGAAGAAGAGAGAGGGGTTCTGGAATTGCCAATCAGACAAGTACCATTGATAGATGCCACCAATACCGTGGTGCAGGCCTATCAGATAGTCCCATTTTCAAGTAGTGATGTTTTTAATTGGCGGAATGCCACTCCTCCTTATTCGGAGCAGCCGAGGGCGATGGCTGATTTGTTAGAAGGAATTATAGCAACCCATGATCCAACCTGGTGGGGCTGTAAACAGCTTTTAAATACGTTGTTCACAGCCGCAGAGTGGAGAAATATTGCCAACCAGGCCAGATTAATGGCCCAAGAGGGACATGGGGAGATGGATGCAGTTGCATATGGAAATGCGAGATTCCCACTTGAAAATGACCCAGGTTGGGATCCAAATAACCCGGATCACAGAGACAGAATTAAAGAATTCCAACAGCTACTCCTAAGAGCCATAAGGAAGGGTCCACCTAGGCCCTCCAACATTCAAAAAATACAGGGAATTCAACAAGACAAGGTAAAACGCCAGCTGCGTTTCTGGAGAGGCTAGAAGAGGCTTATAGAAAGTACAGTCCTTACAACTTAGAGCAAAACGACGGGAGAATTGCCCTAACGCAATCTTTCATAGCCCAATCATCCCCAGACATCAGAAGGAAGATTCACAAGCAGCCAGGATTTTAGGAAAGACTTTGAATGAACTTGTAGCTTTAGCTGATCAAGTGTTTATTGCAAGAGAGCAAGTAGAAGGAGAGAAAGGACAAGAAAAAAAGAGAGAAGGATACAGAGTTTTTGTTAAGCATGATGGATGAGAGGTCAGGAAGAGGAGGAAGAGGCCATTAGGTGGGAGAGGCCTAGCAAGAGGAAGGAGATGGACAGTTTAGTTTGGGGCGAAATCAGTGTGCTCGCTGTAAAAAAGAAGGACACTGGGAAAAAGACTGTGTAGAAGAAATGTCAGAGGAAAAGGATGCAAGTGCAAGAGGCAGAGGTGCTAGCCGCTGCAGAGGGAGAGGAAGAGCCAGAGAGAGTTATAGGCCTTATGAAAGAACTGTTGTAGCTGCTGCTGTGCAGGAGGAAGAATGGGAGGATGAAGAGGAAAAAGATGAATTTTGAAATTTTGCAAAAAGCTTTTCTGTTGCTGAACCCAGAGGAGCCGTTAAGTCGCCATAGATGTAGCGGGTCAGCGTAAATAAAAGTTCTTAGTAGATACAGGAGCGGATAAATCTGTAGTAAACAAGAAAATTGCCCCACTTAGCAATCAGTCTATCAAGGTTATTGGTGTGTCAGGAAAACCACAGAAGTGCCCATTGTTACAGAAGAGACGTTGCAACATTGCGGGGAGAGAAGTGATACATCAGTTACTGTATATCCCAGATTGTCCCATACCATTGCTGGGGAGGGACGTGTTGGCCAAGATAAAAGCTAGATTGGGGTTCTTGGAAACAGGCCAGCTAGAACTTACCGTCCCTGGGGATGAGGAGTATCGCTTGTTCAGAGTTAAGGAGGTCAAGAAGATAGAGATAAGGTGGCGCTGGGAACAAACTCCCAGGGTTTGGGCAGAAGATAACGATCCAGGGATGGCCAAGTATGTTGCACCAGTGGTGATACAGATAAGAACGGGATGCCTTCCCGTGAGAAAGTCCCAATACCCTATCAGTAGAGACGCAGTAGAAGGGATACAAGAACAGTTACAAAGACTGCTACGTCATGGGATTATAACATATTGCGAGTCCTCCTGGAATTCGCCCCTCCTTCCTGTCCGTAAGCCAGCAGGGGGGTTTCGAGTTGTCCAGGATCTTAGAGCTGTCAATCAAGCTACAGTTCCATTAACACCTGTCGTGCCAAATCCATATATTATGATGAGTTTAATTCCAAGTACAGCAGTCTGGTTTTCAGTTCTGGATCTCCGTGATGCATTCTTTTGTATTAGATTAGCACCTGTGTCCCAGCCTATCTTTGCTTTTCAATGGGAAACCCCAAAGGGAGGACAGCGTCGTCCAGGCCACATGGGCTCGTCTTCATAAGTTTCCAGAATAGCCCGACGATCTTTGGCCAGGCCTTGGCTAAAGATCTGTCAGAATTTGAAATTCCAGAGTCAGAAGGAGTGTGGCTGCAGTATGTGGACGATTTGTTGATAGCCACTAAAACAGAAAAAGGATGTAGACATTACACATTAGAGATGTTGAAAGTCTTGGAAGAGAAGGGGTACAAAGTGTCAAGAAAGAAAGCACAGTTATGTCAACAGAAAGTCAAGTATTTGGGGTTTGGTCTGACCCAGGGAAGCAAGGTGTTGGAAGTTGAGAGGAAAGAGGTCATCTGTGCCATCCCAACACCTAAAGATAGAAGACAGACGAGGGAGTTCTTAGGAACCACCTCATATGTGAGACATTGGATCCCCAGCTACGCTGTGATAGCAAAGCCACTGTATCAAGCAACGAAAGGAAGTAATCAAGACCCATTCGTGTGGACGGAGGAATGTGAGCAGGCTTTCAGAGAACTGAAGCAAGCTGTCATTTCGCCTCCAGCATTGGGCCTGCCAGACCTAGATAAGCCGTTTTACCTCTTTGCTGCAGAGCGAGATGGTACTGCGGTTGGGGTTTTGACACAGTATATAGGCACATTCAACGGCCCGTAGCTTATCTGTCCAAGCAGCTAGACACTGTAGCTAAGGGTCTTCCACTCTGTTTGAGGGCCGTTGCAGCTTCAGTGGATTTAATCAGAGAGGCCACTAAGCTCACCTTAGGGAGACCACTCACCGTGAGAGTCCCACACCATGTCAAATCACTACTAGACACAAAGGGTCCACGCTGGCTGACCAATGAGAGACTGACTAAGTATGAAGGGGTTCTTTGTGACAACCCCCTCATTTCCTTAGAGATGTGCCCCATGTTAAATCCGGCCACCTTGTTGCCTAGCCCTTCAGAGCTTTCACAGCATGACTGCATACAGACAATGGACTTGGTTTACTCCAGCAGGCCAGATTTGCGTGATTTCCCTTGGGATAGGGTAGATCTAACCTTATACACCGACGGTAGTAGTTTCGTCAGAGCGGGAGTGCGTTATGCCGGCTATGCTGTCGTTACCTGGGAGACGGGGTTCTGGAGGCGGAACCACTACCCCTGGAACTTCGGCCCAACTGGCTGAGCTGATTGCGCTAACTCAAGCTTTGGAAACTTGCCGGCGCAAAGGGTTAACATCTATACTGATTCTCGTTTTGCGTTTTTAACGTTGCATGCTCATGGAGCACTGTACAGGGAAAGAGGCTTTCTGACCTCTGCTGGAAAGGCTGTCAAGTATGCAGATGAGATGTTAGCTTTGTTAGATGCTATTTGGCTCCCTAGCAAAGTTGCAGTGATGCACTGTAAGTCCCATCAAAGAGGAAACGACCCGGTGGTTCAGGGGAATAGGTTAGCAGATTTGACCGCCCGAGAAGTAGCAATGCAGAAGCCGACTTCAGTAATGTTAAACCTCACAGACTCAGGGCCTAAAGTGGAAAGGTGTCATTACACTAGAGAGGAAGAGGAATGGGCCTTGAGAGAGGGAGGAGAGTGGAAAGAAAGTTATATAGCAATGCCAGACAACCGCGTCTATGTCCCTAAGACACAGGCGTGGCACATAGTCCAGCACTTCCATGAGAACACACATCTAGG
Organism: Anolis apletophallus; assembly: GCA_030556195.1. Lineage (NCBI taxonomy): Eukaryota > Metazoa > Chordata > Lepidosauria > Squamata > Anolidae > Anolis > Anolis apletophallus. Next base: position 102,448,432 of record JARBWK010000012.1, read on the forward strand.
TAAGAGTGCCCTGGCAGCCCTGTTGGAAAGGCAAATGTATATTAATAGTCTGCATAGCTTAACAGCTGCGGCTGCGCAGAGATGTTGGACGTGCGCGAATAATAATCCCAGAGAGGGTCCTTTGAAAGCACCTGGGATTCAATATCAAGGGACTTGGCTTTTTGAAGCACTAGTGACTGACTTCACAGAGATGCCACGGAGTGGAGGCTTTAAATATTTGTTGGTTTTTGTGGATACGTTTACCGGTTGGGTTGAAGCTTATGCTACGAAGACAGAAAGAGCGACAGAAGTAGTTAAGGCCCTTTTGAAAGACATTGTTCCTAGATTCGGAATGCCTTTGCAGATAGGCTCAGACAATGGGCCATCTTATGTACACCACGTGGTACAGGGACTGAGCAAATTGTTAGGTATCACGTGGAAACTCCATTGCTCTTACAGGCCGCAATCATCTGCTAGAGCAGAAAGGGTAAACAGAACATTGAAAAATTGTTTGGCAAAGATCTGTCAAGAGACTAAGTTAAATTGGAGGCTTGCGTTGCCTTTGGCCCTCCTGAGGGTCAGATGCACGCCTCACAAGAAAACAGGGCTTTCCCCTTTTGAAAGACTATATGGAAGGCCCCCATTGAACCTAAAGACTATTACTGGACTATCTTCAGACAGCCATGTGTTAGGCCATCAACAGACCTTGCAGCAAGTGCAGATGTTAGGGAAACAGAGAAATTGAGTCAATACACTGCAGATTTGCATCCGCCCCTCCCTACCACCTCTCTTCACTTGTTTTCCATAGGTGAGGACGTGCTGGTGCGGGAGTGGAACGTACAACCGTTGCTGCCTCGATGGCGTGGCCCGTATACCGTGCTGTTGAGCACACCAACTGCTGTCAAGGTGGAAGGAATCCGTCCGTGGATACATTACACCCGAGTGAAGAAGGCTCCGACTGTTTGGGAATCTGCCGTGGATCTGGACGATCCACTAAAGCTAAGGATTTACAAAAATCAACCACACCCTGTTTAAAACCCTGCTGTTCTGTCCGGAAAAAACTTACACTTGTTATGTTGGTCATTTTGACCGGATGTTATTTTTGAGCCACTGAAAAGTTCTTTTGAATACCTGTTGCATTATTATACTGTGTGTGATCATAGTTGTTCATTATCAAAGAAAAATTGAATAAAAAAACTTTTAAAAATTTGTTTTATGTTGATTAATGTAAAACAGCCTAATTTGCATATTACACCAAGTAACAAACTTGTGCGTGAATAATCAGCTATATCTTTTACAACAACATCAACAACAACTTCAGGTAACTATTAGTACAACTAACTTAAAAACTAAAATTTATTTTAACAGTATAAAAGCATTTTGAAAAAATAATTAAAAAAAATAATCAGAAAAAAAATCAAAAAAATCAGTTTTTCCCCCAAAAGGTTTCTGCTAATCTATTTATTCAAAGGCAAAGAAAGAAAAGCACTTTTTCCACACCCCTTTCCCATCTAAATCTTTCCCCCTTCTCCAGTTTCCCCCTTCCCACCCCAATCTGTCTTTCTTCTCCAGAAACCTCCTTTCCACCTCATAGCTGCCTCATTTCCCACCCTCAGCCTATACTCAAGTCAGTAAGTTTTCCCAATTTTTGTCCTAAAAAATTAGGTGCCTTATATTATATAGGTGTCAGCTTATACTAAAGTATATACTCAAGTTTATATGATATGTGCTTTCTCCCCTGTATGCGTCCTTTGATGTATATGCAGACTCTCACTCTGACTGAATCTCTTTCCACATTCCATGCATGTATGTGGCTTCTCCCTGTGTGGGTCCTTTGATGGATACGCAGATTTGAACTGTGACTGAAGCTCTTTCCACATTCAATGCATGTATGTGGCTTCTCACCTGTGGGTCCTTTGATGGATACGCAGTTTGTCACTCTGACTGAATCTCTTTCCACATTCCGTGCATGTATGTGGCTTCTCCCCTGTTACTGTTTTGCATAACAAAGGTACTATTCTGAGGGCAGGGAGGAGTCACACACACCTGGTAATGCAGCCAGGCAGGCTATGAAAACAGTGGAAACACACTGAGGAAAAGTCACTCTGAATAACCAGAAACTACTCACAAGGGTAGCAAAATATCAATAAACTGTAATATGTAGCAAAAAGTAAAGGAAGGACATCCCAATACAAAGCATGGGACAATATATCTAACATCAGTAGTAATACATATCATAAGGAATAACAATCTACATGTATACAGTCATAGGTCAGATGTAATGCCTTCCAGGTGGGAGGTAACAGTACAAAATAGATGATCACAAATGGCTATTACATATTAGTCATATAGCAAAAACACATGGCAATCATATATCAATCACATATCAGATATAATAACAGGCATATGAAAACACACAACAGTAAACATTCACATTACCTAGTCTGTTCACAATGAATTCAAAAATTGGTACTGAAAGAAAATGCATATGGTTTGTTCTGAAATCATTTGCATAAATGTATCCATCCATTTATGTCCACCTAAAGCAAGTAGATAACTTGATAAACAGTAGTAGATGCAATAAGTAGTCTCAAAATAAACTAAAAATCCTTTGTTTTACTCAAAATATGGTATTAGATTAGTATAAAAGGCTACCGGGTCAATTTGACCCGAACATAACAAGTGTGTAAAAATCTGTGGCAAAAAAGTAAAGCAATCAAACAAAAAAATTAAGTACCCTTAGTATGAACCCCGTAAATTAGGAAAATAGAAGGAACCACAAGTTTCAAAATCAAAAAATGAATGAATAAACAAATATCTAATTTCCAAAACGGGTCAGATTGACCCGAACAGAACAGCAGGGATTTATTAAGGGGTGATCAGACCACAGAAGATTCGGCAGAGACCAACGTTCTTCAGCCAAGCAATAGTGGTCCAACGAGATGTAAATGGACAGAGCCAGGAGCTTGCTCTCTGGGATGGTGGTTTAGTATCCTAATGGGACAGAGTTGCAGGAGTGAACCACCTGGGAGAGTGAGATGTACCACGCTTGGGTGCATGGCTCTGATATTTTTTTTTTTTAAATGCTTTATTTGGAGTTTCAATATTAAAAGAAAACAAGACATACAAACGACAACATACAGCAGACCCACGCAGGGGTCTAGAAAGAGGGAAAGTGGGGGTGGGAAAGAGAACATCTAAGGGGTGAAAGGGAAAAGGGGGGGGAGGAAAGGTTGTGAAAAGCGTATCAGTACATAAGAGAAGGGGAATGAAAAAGAACGTTGGTTTGCTTTTGATTATGCAACTTGTGGAGACATTACATTTCTTCATCTTCCATAGTTTCTTGGAGTTATCTGATGCCTGCGTGTGAATATACAAAGATATATCTACATAAGTATCCATCATTTCAGTTTTTGTGACACCCAGCCACGGGTTTCCTTTGTATTACATCATCCGGTCCCCGCCCCCCCACCCCCTGTCTCTCCTCTATCCTGTGGGCCTAAAAGGCCTTCTCGCTCATACCCGTTTTACATCCTTTGTATCCTTATGTTTTATTTTATTTAACTTTTGATTACCAATTTAGTCTAAGAGCAGTCCCATGCTCCCTCTCGAAGTAGCTTTGGATTGGTGACCAGTCCGTCTTTTTAGTTTCTATCCCGTCCCAACTTCTGATCTCCTGAGTCAGCCATTCCATCTGAACCATTTCAATTAGTTTGTACAGCCATTCCTCCTTCCCCGGCTCGTTGGTAGATTTCCAATATCTAGCATACGTCATTTTAGCTGCTGTAGTTATAGCTAGAAAGATGATCTTTTCGTTGGTACTCCATGTTGGGTCCATCATCCCCAGGAGGAGCGTCTCTGGTTTTCTCGCTATCTTTTTTGGGAGAATTTTCTTGATTTCATTATGGATAATTATCCAAAAATTTTTTGCCTTAGGGCATAACCACCATAGGTGGAAGAAACTTCCACATTGGGCACCGCAGTTCCAGCAACTTGGTTTAATATTATGGTACATCTTGGCCAGTCTATCTGGGGTCAAATACCATCTATATAGGACCTTGATCCAATTCTCTTTATATTTATGGCATACAGAAAAGTTGGTGTTTTTTCCCCAGATCGACAGCCACGAGCTCCACTTTATTTTAACCCCGATGTTCCGAGACCATTTTTTAACATGGTCATCCAATTTAGGGTCGTTTTTCGATAACAGGTCGTATATCTTTCTGACCAGATTTTTGTCGGGCCCAAGGAGGACCCCCTCCCACTCCTGTTGGTCACTTTCAAAGCCCCTTAGTCTATCCAATTTAAATTTCTCAGTGATCTGGTGATATGTAAACCAGCTTATATCCCTGCCCTCTCGGGCTAGTTGATCTTTATTTTTTAGCATAAAGCTTTGTCCATTCCAATAGATCAACTCTTTATAGGTATACCATTTTTTGTCTTGCAATTGTCTTAATCGAAAAGCCTCAATCGGTGACAGCCATGTGGGGGTTTTTGTATATATTTTACTATAATATCTATTCCAAATTCTAATTAATGTGTCTCTGACATAGTGATTTTTGAATTTTTGATCTTTGGTTACTTTATTATATCCCAGATAGCCGTGTATGCCAAATTTCAGATCATATCCTTCTAAATTTGTTAGTCTGTTGTCCTCCAACTTTATCCAAGTCGTGGCCCATGCCAAGCAATTGGCCTCAAAATATCTTTTTAGATCTGGTACTCCCAATCCCCTCTTTCTCTTCCTGATTGTAGTAATTTCATTCGAACTCTAGGCTTTTGCCGTTCCAGATAAATTTTGCTATATCCCTCATCCAAATGTTGAATTGCGAATCTTTTTTAATTAATGGCACTGCTGCAAAGCGGAAGTCCATCCTGGGGAGGACCATCATCTTAATTGCAGCGATTTTGCCCAGGAAGGAGAGATTCAACTTGGTCCATTGGCTGAGATCTTTTTTAATCTTCGTCCAAATTCCATCGTAGTTATTTTTAAATAAAAGTGAATTCTTGGGGGTGATATTTATCCCCAGATATTTCACCTTCTTCATAATGGTGATATCAGTTCTTTTTTCGAGCTCTCTTTTTTCGAGCTCGTTTAAATTTATGGTGAGCAATTGTGTTTTTGCTTTATTATTTTTATATTCTGCCAGATTTCCAAATTCTTCAACCCTTTTAAGCCACTTCTCTGAGAGAGCATTGGGCTCCTCCACAATTAAAACAAGATCATCCGCAAACGCCAGAGTTTTTATAGATTCACCCTTTATCTTGAGACCTTTTAGTGTCTTATCATTTCTGATCTCTTCCAGCAATACCTCTAAGATCCATATGAAGAGCAGCGGGGACATGGGGCATCCTTGTCTTACCCCTTTTTGGATACTGATCGACTTGGTTTTTGACCCGTTGACTAGAATTTTGGCCTTTTGTTTAGTATATATCGCTTTTATTGTATTGAGGATGTTATACCCAATATCAATTTCTTTTAGCAATTGTTCAAGGTAATCCCAGTTGGTTCGATCAAATGCCTTTTCGGCATCTAGAAAGAACAGAGCCACTTTTTTATTAATGTTTTGGTTATAATATTCGATAATATCTATGACAGATCGTATGTTTGTCTTAAGGTGCCTATCGGGCAGAAACCCATTCTGGTCCTTATGGATTTTGAACTTTAGATACCCCTTCAATCTCTCTGCAATTATAGAAGCAAAGATTTTATAATCTGCGTTGAGCAGCGAGATTGGTCTATAGTTCTCTGGTAGGGTTAGGTCTTTACCCTTTTTACCGATCAACACAATATTTGATTCACACCAGGTCTCGGGTGCTTTACCCTGTGACATTACTCCATTAAAGACCCTTTTAAGAATATCCGCTACCTCCGTGCTATGATCTTTATAAAACTCAGCGGTAAAGCCATCGGGCCCCGACGCCTTTCCCCGCTTAGCTTTTCGGATTGCTTTTATTACCTCTTCCCTGGAAATTTCTTGATTTAGCATTTCTCGGTCATCTTCCGAGACTCTGGCCATTTTTTTTCCACTGATGTGTACGATCAGGTCCTCCATCTTTATATCCTCTTTTTGGTAGAGATTAGAGAAATAATTCTCTAGCACCTCTTTTATTTCGGACTCTGTTGTTACTTCTTTTTGTTTGTACTTTAGCTTATGAATCACATTTCTTTTTCTTTTTTCTTTTAACTGCCAAGCAAGCAACCTGCCTGGCTTATTGGCCTGTTCGAAATATTTCTGATTTGTGTATCTTAGATTCTTGGCAATTTTTTCTAGATCAAAGAATTCCAATTGTTTTTGTAAAAGTTTTACCTCTTTTTGGACCTCTTTATTTTTGGGGTTATTTTTAATGCTGTTTCGGCCTTCTTAATTTTATTTGTCGTATCATTATATTCTTTTTCCTTTTTTTCCTATAGGTAGACTGCTGCTTCATAAAAAAGCCCCTCATGTAGGCCTTACCGGCGTCCCAGATTACATTATTATTGTTGTTATTTTTACAGTTAATTTCAAAGAATTCTTTGACTGTTTGTTTGCTTTTATTTTTTAATCCTACGTCTTTTATTAATGCTGCTGGATATTTCCAAGAGAACTCTGTGTTTCTGTCCGCTATGTCTAGTTCCACCGCACCGTGGTCGGAGACATGGCGGGGATGGATCCTAATGGGCCTTATTAAGCTCGCTAAATTCGTTGACACCAAAATATAATCAATTCGTGACCACGATTGGTGTCTATCTGAAAAGAAAGTATAATCTCGAGTCTTTGGGAATTGGGCCCTCCACACATCTATTATCCCTGTATTTTTTTCCAACTCAAAGAAAGATTTGGGCAACCTGCCATGCACTCTCGACCTTCCCTTTCTCTGATAGCTCCTATCTAGGTGTGCGTCCATCACCCCGTTCAAATCCCCCATTACCATTAAGCTGTCATATTCAACATCTAACAATTTTTCCTCTATAGTCTTAAAGAAGTTGGTTTTGCTATCATTCGGAGCATATATGTTACAGATCAGCCAAGATTGGTTACCGTACTGAATTTTGACTCCAATATATCTGCCCTCAGCATCCTTAAATTCTAATTTTGGTTGCCATAACTTATCTATATAGAGGGCAACCCCTCTTTTTTTTTCCTTTGCGGAGGCCTCAAACAATTCGCCCAGAGATTCTTTCTGTAATAGATGCGTCTCATTGTTTTTGACATGGGTTTCTTGAATCGCCACAACATTTGCTTTTCTTTTTCTTAGGTAATAAAACACTCTCTTCCTCTTCCCCCCACTGTTCAGCCCGTTAACATTGAGAGTAATGCACCTGAGGTATTTCATTCAATATCCGACGTCTTGCCCTCCTCAGTCCCCTCTTTATCTGTTTCTTCTTCTTCTTCTTCCTCTCCGCTCTCCAGACCAATATCATTTTCTGCAATTTCTCTATCTTTTTTGTTGGGGTTACTGTCTATATCACCTCCGGGAGCATCCTCGTCACCTTCTGTTGTGGTCTCTTTTGGTACCATCCAGCGCTTGGGGTTTCTGTCCCCTCTGGTATTCCTTTGGGTCTCTTCTTGAACTCCTTCCTTCAGATCTCCCGCAAACCTCCTTAGGAACTCCCTGGCCTTGTGGATCGAGGTCAGCCAGTGCTTTCGGCCTTTGAAGGTGGCCATAACTCCCTCTATTTTTTCCCATCTATAACGGATGTCGTTGGCCTTCAAAATGTCCGTTAGGAAAAAGTAGTCTTTTCTCCTTTCGAGAATTTCAGTTGGTATTTCTTTTAATATTAGCACCGACTTTCCTTTGTAGGATCCTTTTGTTTTCCTCTGCCATTTCAAAATGTCATCTCTTATACATTTTAAAGAGTATGTTACGATAATGTCTCTGGGGACTTTATTCCTTTTGGCGAAGCTCGAATTTAGCCGGAATACTCTATCAATTTTTCCTTCAATATATGCCACTGAAGCGTTCAAGATCTTAGCCGATATGGCGATGACAATCTCTTTTAAGTGTTCACCCTCCTCTTCTTCCACCCCTCTGAAGCGCAATTGATGCTCTTTGTTATCAAGGTCCATTCTCAATTGTCTCTCTTGATAAGAGCAAATTTGGCTCTCCAGTTCTTCCATTTTCCCTTCCATTGATTTTTGTTTGGTCTTTAGCTCTAGGTTTTCTTTCCTTATGTTATCCACCTCCTCTTTCATAATTGTCAGGCCATTGTTCAGATTGGCCATTTCATCTTTCATGTCAGTGAGGTCCCCTTTTAATTCTGATTTCATTTCTTTCAATTCTGATTTCAGGTCTTTTCGAGAATCCTTAATTTCCTCTTTCATCTTCTTTCTATCTTCCTCACCACCTTTAAGCATCTTCTTGATTCCTGCCATTTCTGCCATTAGTTCTTTGAAGCCAGGCTCTGATGCATTGGAAAGTCTTCTTGGGGCTTCTACTTTCTTCTCCGTTCTGGCTCTAGTGGGCATCATTGTAAAGCTCATTGGTCTTATTATTTATACACTTTGGGGGTTGGTAGTTGTCGTCTTTGATTCTGTTTATTTTTAGCAAGAGAGCACTGGGGGCGCTAAAAGACCGTTTTCTATGCTTAAAATGATTTACTATCTCTATGTTTCGTCTGGCGTCACTCCCGCCTTCCTCCCGCCTTCCTATCGGCTTTCGTACTCTTCGCCTCGCAAACTCTTCTCTTTTTCCAGTTGCAGTAGTAGGGCTCTGGACGTTGTTCTTTTTAGTATCTCTAGGGTCCGGGGGTTCTCGTCACTTCCTTCCCTCCACCCACTCAGCTTCGTGGGCGGGTCCTTCCGTCTCTCCCCGTCTCTCCCCGCCCTTCACTCGCCCACTCACTTGCTGGTGGTCAGTCCTACAAGCTGCGGCGTCACTTCCGTCCTCCCGACTCTGGCTGCTCTTATCTCGTCGCTCGATCTGTGCCGGCCATTTTCGCCCGCTCGCCGGTAAGGGGGTCTGGTTCTCTCGGAAGATCTCCTGTAGGCTCACCTCTTGCTGCCTTGGGTGTCCTTTTTTCTTTTTTCCCCTGGTTTGTTGCGATAATTACGGTTGCTGGCAGCCCAGATCTGAAGAGGGCAGAATCTGTCTTTTATTTCCGAAGCTTTCCTTTCTCTCCCAAGTTGGTCTCTCTTTATTCCCTCTGTTGTCCCCTTCTCCTGTGGGGCTTGGCGGGCGCGAGGTGGTGATCCGGCAACGGCGGATCGTGCTCCAAGAAGGGATCCCTCCGGGCCTCTTCTGCCTTGATAGCCTTGCCCGGCTCCTTGAGGGGACCAGGTTCGACTACCCGGGCTATTCCTTTGCCCTGGACCTTAGAGCTCACTTTCCAGAGCTCAGGCGAGTGTTGCAGTCACTCGATCCCTTCCCTTGCCTCGTTTCCAAGAGGAGCTCTCTTAGAACGCAGCCCTCGGCGCCATGGCTCTGATATTGACATTGTACATAACCGGGACACATGGAGGGTGGGTCCAAAATCTATTCCATAAGCTTGTTACCAACATGTCGCATGAGCTTAGTCTGAACGACTGCTGGGTGTGCTCGCATGGGCCGTCTAGTCATAAACAGGGGTGGCCAATTGTGACAAGTGCTGTATTAACGTTACAAGGTTGGAATGACATCAAGGGTGAACCAGCACACATGGAAAGGAGCCCAGATGAGGCCCAGTTTATGCTCACGCACCGTTCCCCAGCCTTGGAGGCACCACTGTGCTTCAGGTGGAGGAATGATGGGACATATATGAGACAGGGAGTCAGAAGCATGGAAGATATGAGCTCTTCAAACGAGTTGAGCTAGGGTCCTACCCCGCGTGCAATTACACTATTACTATTCATGACAGATACAGACCACACTGTGGTCAAAAGAGGAAAGGCATTTGGACTTGGGGTTGGGAAGAGTCAAAGTGCACTCACATATTGTATGGGAACCATCAACAGGATGCTATTGTCAACTTAGTGCAGAATCTGCCAGCCAGCCGCACAGGTGAGCGTGCGACAAATCTCCCCAAAGGGATTTTGTGGGTTTGTGGGAGTTGGTCTGGCCCAGTTTTACCTGTTGCTTGGAGTGGGATTTGTACCCTAGGAATGTTGAGGCCCGGAGGGCTCAGAGTGCATCCAAAAATGACCCCAGTCACCAATCTATACATGCATATCCAGAAGCGGTCGACCGAGTCGATTCAGCAGTATGAATATGACCCGGACAAGACATTTCTTACTGGAATTCAAAGGGCTTTTGCGATTGCATCGCCCCGCGTGGGAGTTGCATGGAATATTAGACAGTTACGTGTGTTATCATATGGCCTGGAATCATTGGCTAATGATTCAGCGGCAGGGATGTCCTCACTGCAAACAGAGGTAGATTCCCTAGCCGGTATGGTAATGCAGCAGAGAATCGCTCTAGATTATCTGCTCTCCAAGCAAGGAGGATTGTGTGTTTGGCTAAACACAACGTGTTGTCACTACATCAACATGTCAGGACAGATTGAGACCAATGTGGAGAGAATTCAGAGTGTGGCAAGCCAGGTGCAGAAGTCCTATGAAGCTCCAAGTGATTTCTGGAGTATTCTAACGAGTTGGCTGCCAAATTTCGGATGGTTAAGGTCCATTGTGATGCTAATAATCATGATCTTCTGTTCTGTAATGATTTTGCTATGTTGCTTACCTTTAATTCTAAAATGTTGTGCCTCTACAGTGAAAGAATCAACAAATGCGATCAAAAGTGTGCAAGCTGTGGTAAAACGTGATTGGATGGTTAATTGGGCTGCCTAGTGAGGGGTCCACAAAGGTGGTGTTGAAGCAGCCAAATCAAGGAGTTATGGAACTCCGAGTATTTTACTCTTATCAAGCTACCTGAACGTGCGGGTACAAGGATGAGGGAAAACTCACGACAACTGTGAAGTAGGTGAAAATCAAACAGGTTTATTTCTGGCACCAGCTGGTGGGCTTCTGCCAGCAGAACACGCTGCAATCAGGGGCAAAAGACCCGTCACTTTCAATACGAAAACATTTATACCCCAATGGAGGCATTTCAGTTAAGCCCACCCTTCTTCTTCATGGATAAAAACAATCATAATTGGCTGGTGCTTTCTGAATTGTTTACATGACATCTCATTAATCCAATAAACATTGCATTTCCATTTGCATCACATCTCAAAGTTCCACCTATACATGAGAACAATAGTCATTTCTTATGTTATTCTTTCTCACAGTACAGCTATCAGTGCTAAGACTTCTGTGTCCTTAGTTCGAAACATTTAGCTTCCAGGCTCCGTGCCAGCAACGGAGGGGGCTAAACTCTCCACTCATGCGCAGTTCTTTCCATTTTAGCACTAAGATCTTTCATAGCACATTTTGTACTGCTACATCCATCTAAGCCTATGTTATCTCTCATTAGGCACAGAGTGCATCAAAGCATGAATCACAGTGTTATTTTCACAGTGCAAGTGCCTGCCTGATTCTTGGCACCAGAACCCACTTTTCAAAGCTCTACACGTGTACAGCATCACTCTCTGACTGTACTCCTACACGGAAAGTACCAAAACCCGCTTCATTGTAAGTAACTTCATGCTGCGTTACTTACAAGAAAAAAAGAGTGAAATATAGCAGAGTTGATACTTTGAGCAGGAGTACAGTCAGAAGAGGGCGATGCACAAGCAAGAGCTATAGAGTAGCTGGCTTTCTGTGCCAGAAATCACGCTGGCATGCACGCCGTAAATGCTGTACCCTGATTGGTCCGCCAAGCGTAGGCAGTGATTTGCTAAAGTACATCGTGTGACTTCAATGATAACAAAAGCCTTGATTGGCCAAAAGCAGTACATGGCATGGGTTTGTTTACCTAAAGGCTGATAGGATAAGAGCTACGCAAGCGCAGAAGGGTCTGCCCCCTCCTTTGCTGGCAGGGAAGAGGCAGAAGCAAATGTTGCGATTTGGGTGCAGGCTGGCCAGAGCTAAAGCGGGTTTTGGTACTTTCCGTGCAAAAAGTACAGTCAGAGAGTGATGCTACATGCGTGTAGAGCTCTGAAAAGTGGGTTCTTGTGCCAAGAATCAGACAGGCACTTGCAATGTGAAAATAACACTGTGATTCATGCTTTTTGAGGCACGCTGTGCCTAATGGAAGATAACATAGGCTTAGAATGGATGGAACAGTACAGGTTGTGCTATGGGAGAACTTAATGCGAATTGAGAAAGCACTGCGCATGACAGAGAGACTGACCCCCTCCGTTGCTGGCACGGAGCCTGGAAGTCAATGTTTCAACCTGAGAACATCAGAGACTTAGCATTGATAGCTGTACTGTGAGAAAGAACTAACAAGAAATGACTATTGTTCTAATTTAGAGGTGTAACTTTGAGATGTGATGCAAATGGAAATGCAATGTTTATTGGATTAATGAGATGTCATGTAAACAACAGTAATCACTAGCCAATTATGATTGTTTTTATCCATGAAGAAGGGGAGGGCTTAACTGAAATGCCTCCATTGGGGTATAAATGTCTTTTGTATTGAAAGTAACGGGTCTTTTGCCCCTGATTGCAGCGTGTTCTGCTGGCAGAAGCCCACCAGCTGGTGCCAGAATAAACCTGTTTGATTTTTCACCTACTTCACAGTTGTCGTGTGTTTTCCCTCATCCTTGTACCCGCACGTTCAGGTAGCTTGATAAAGTTAACTTGATACTCGGAGTTCCATAACTCCTTGATTTGGCTGCTTCAGAGCTACTGATACTGTTCTATGAGAAATGAATTTCTTGCTGCGCCACAGTGTTCTAACAAATAGAAGCCTGATAATGATATGATGCTAGTAAGTATTGTGTTTAATTGGATAATGAAATATGTTCTGATACACTGGCCAATGGGGTTTGTGAAGAAGGGCGGACCAAGATCTGCCGCCATGAGGGGTATATAATGACTGCTCTTAGAATGTATGTTAGGATTTGCCCGGAGCAGCTTGTTCTGTGGGTGAACCCCACCAGCTGGTGTTGAATTTCAATAAACTTGACTTCACTTTGAAAACAGTCAATTGTCTCGTCCTCTCGTTCCTGTGCCCGCGCGTCCACGTTGCTGTTGGTAAGAAAGTTATTTGCCACCGGAGTTCTGGGACTCCTAATTTGCTGCTACACTAGTGTGCCACGGCACACTGGTTGGGAAACACTGGTGTAGATACAAGGGACATATACATTTAAGAGATGCCATCTTGCTTTGGGCAGTTAGCCAGTTGACAGTTTTTTTCCGTTTGAGAAACCTTCACAAAAAACACTGTAGCCCCTAAAAATCAGAGCCTAGGCCCAAAATAGTCAGTAAGGCTTCAATAACTTGCTTTTCTTGACTAGGCCTCACTTAATGGGATGCTGTTTAAGGTCTGAATTGACAGTAAGGCTTCATTAACTTGATTTTCCCGACTAGGCCTCAGCTCATGGGACACTGTGTATGGCCTGAATTGACAGTAAGGCTTCATTAACTTGATTTTTTTGACTAGGCCTCACTTAATGGGATGCTGTTTAAGGCATGAATTGACAGTAAGGCTTCATTAACTTGATTTTCCCGACTAGGCCTCAGCTCATAGTGTAGCGGTATCTGGAGTCCCAGAACTCCGAAGGCAAATACCTTTGGTTCTAGGCTGCTGTTTCTAGCGAGTGCAAGGACTGATGACGCGACAATTTTACTGCGATTCAGGAAACCAGCTTTATTTGCATGACATCAGCTGATGGGCCTGCCCTCTTTGCGGAACAATGCCGCTGGAAGACAGAACCCCGATCTTTCCCAGTAAACAGATTTTATACAAACAATGGTGACAATATTTCAGTCCCTCCCTTCTTCATGTATTGTTACTGGCTAGCATTCATGAACCCATATTACTCTACCCAATTAAACAAAGCATTCATAGCATCTCAATCCTATTTGCTGACAAACGTTGCGCAGTGTAAATTTCCATCTTTCTTCTATGTTATCTGCCCTACGTGCAGACTGTACTTGAATCGATACATTTGCTACTGAGTTCCCACTGGAAGCCTGCCAAGTGGAAACTTCATTTGCCATGCGCATCTCCTAACCCAATTGCTAGCTTTGTAAACAAACGCACATGGTGCCTGCTAGGCCAATCAAGACTGCTTTTTATCTAGAGGCACATGATGTTCTCTGGGCTAATCACAGCCTGTGCTTGTGTGGACCAATCAGAGTGGATTATTCTCGTACTGTAGCTGGCAAGCTGACTCCACTACTCAGAGCCTATGCTAAGCATCACTTTCTCCTGGTGTTTCTTCTGTTAAAGCATCAATTTCCCCTTTAATAGGACACTGTGTATGGCCTGAATTGACAGTAAGGCTTCATTAACTTGATTTTCCTAACTAGGCCTCACATAATGGGATGCTGTTTAAGGTCTGAATTGACAGTAAGGCTTCATTAACTTGATTTTCCCGATTAGGCCTCAGCTCATGGGACACTGTGTATGGCCTGAATTGACAGTAACTGACAGTAACCAACATTGGCACACAGAACTCCTATGACCCACGGTACATTCTACTGCAGTTTGGAGGAGGGTGGACCATGGATGATGGGATTTGAAGTACCTCCACAATTTATGGGATTTGTAGTACTTTCAAACCCTTCATTCCCCACAGACCATTGCAGCCCTGAACCAAGACCGATAAAGACAAAACTTGGCACACATTGCCCCCATGACCCACACTCCATCCTACTGCAGTTTCGAGGAGGGCGGACCATGGATGATGGGATTTCAAGTGCCTCCACTCATTTCCAGAGCCCGCTGCAACCCTCATCCAGTGCATGATCATGACCACATTTGGCACACAAAGCCCCCATGATCCACTTTACATCCTGGTGCAGTTCGGAGGAGGGTGGACCATGGACCTTGAAGTACCTCCACTCACTTCACAAGGCCGCTGCCAACCTCATCCAAAGACTGATCAAGACCAAACTTGGCACACAGAGCGCCCATGACTCATTCTACATCCTTGTGCAGTATCAAGGATGGGCCATGGATGATGGCACTCGAAGTACCTCCACTCACTTCCCAAGACTGCTGCGACCCTTATCCAATAACTGAGCAAGACCAAATTTGGCACACAGAACCCCCATGACCCACTCTACATCCTGGTGCAATTTGGAGAAGGATGGACCATGGACAATGGGACTCCCAGGACCTTCCCTCACTTCCCGAGACCACTCCAAGCCACATAACCAACTGATAAAGACCAACCTTGGCACAAAATACTTCCCAAATAACCCGGGCAGCGCCGGGTCCCCAAGCTAGTCTATTATAAATATGGAAATATTTTTTCTTAAAAAGTTTTCACAAAAGGAAGAAAGGAATTATCAGCTCAACAATTTCAAATAACGGTTTTGGGGAAAACATATTGGATTTTTTTGAGAGTTGGGGTTGATTATGTTATTGAACTAGCAGTGGCACTACTATTCTGCTAGAAGACCAGGACATCCGTAGGGAGACCAAGGTGCTTGTTTATAAAGCTACTAGCTGTATCCGGCACGCGTTGCTGTGCCCTATTTAGGAGATGCGAAAAAAATCTGAGTATGTAAGGGTTGGAATTGATGTTAGTTATGGTCTTGGTGGGGTCATGGCTGTGTCGTTGTGGGTTGTTCTGGTGGGTGGGATGTTGAAGTCCTGTGGAGTTGTCGGTGTGTGGTGTTGAAGGAAGGAATGGCATACAAATGGGTTGTGCAGTAGACGCAAGGTTGTGTTATGTGTGAATTGTGTTGTGTGTAGGTATTATTTTTTTGATGAGTTAGTGGGTGTGTGGTGGCATTGTGAGTGGTAGTATGTTGTGGAATGCTTGTGTGGGTGGGGTGTTTTTGGTATTTGTGTGTAGAGTTTCAGTGCAGTGTTGTGGTTGGAGTATAGGTGGAGTTGGTTCTTGTTTGTGGTGGTGGTAGGTGTTGTGTGTGCGGGGTCCCGTAAAGTTGGGGGGATGGGTTGTGATAGGAAGTTGTGTTGTGTGGGTAGGAATTGATGGAGTATTGTGCCTGGGACGTGTATTTGGAGGTGTGTGTGGTGGTGAGTAGTGAGTGCAGTCCTGGGTTTTGTGTTGGGGAAGTTGTCAGGTATTTGTGGGGTGTATTTTGTGTGTGTTGTGGTGAAATAGTTGGTGATGTGGAGGGGGTGTGGCTTTTGCCAGTGGTGTTTGTTGTGAATTTTGGTTGGGGTAGGTTTTTGTGTTGCAGGGTTTTTTTTTGTGGGTTTTGCAAGTTTGTGTTATTCCAGCAGTATGTGTTTGTCAGTGGTGCCGGTGTCCCTGGTGCCCTATTTGTGTTAGTGTTATGTCCTCCTGTGTTAGTTTGTTGTACTGTGTAGGTTTCTGTTTAGCAGAGGTATGTTTAACCCACAAACACCGACTAAATTCAAATCACTCAGCATTCTAACCTAGCCTTGGCTGGCTCAGCCCACCGTTACTATGGGAACTCAGCCTCCCTGCATTTTGTGTGGGCCAATGTCAGCCAATGGGATTTGCTGGCGGCCGCAAAGGATGCTGGGAAATGTAGTTTTTTGTATCATTGTTTTGGGGGCCTTCTAGGTTTTGGGGGGAAAAGTTTCTTTGCTAAAAACCTACCTTGCCTGAGGCCTATTTTTGTTGCCAAATTTGGTGTTTCTGCCTTGGATGGTTTCTTTGTCTATGGCAGTCGTTCCATGACGGGACCTCCTTTATATAATAGATTGTCCTCCCAACCCTGCTGTACGCCTGCGAAACGTGGACTGTCTACAGATGTTACACTCAACTCCTGGAACAATTCTATCAGCGTTGCCTCTGAAAAAGCATGAAAATCTCTTGGGAAGACAGGCGGACAAACATCAGCGTGTTGGAAGAAGCAAAGACCACCAGCACTGAAGCGATGCTCCTATGCTATCAACTCCGCTTGACTGGCCACATTGTCCATATCGTCTTCCAAAGCAGTTACTATACTCCCAACTCAAGAATTGGAAATGTAATGTTGGTGGACAGGAAAAGAGATTTAAAGACGGGCTTAAAGCCAACCTTTAAAATTGGCATTGACACCAAGAACTGGGAAGCTCTGGCCCTTGAGCGCTGTAACTGGAGGTCAGCTGTGACCAGCAGTGCTACAGAATTCAAAGATGCACGAATGGAGGGCGAAAGGGAGAAACGTGCATTGAGGAAGGCACGTCAAGCCAACCATGACCGGGACCGCCTTCCACCTGGAAACCAATGTCCTCACTGCGGAAGAATATGCAGATCTAGAATAGGGCCTGCCAATCCCGCTCTGGCCCACCATGCAGCCCCCAAGTCAAAGGTTTGCCCGTGCCCGACGTAGTCGGCTGCTTATAGTATAAGGATATACACTATATATCTCCTCTTACAAACCAGCCTGGGCACTACGATCAGCGGAGGAGACCCTGCTCTCGTTCCCACCCCCATCCCAACTACGACTGGTGGGAACAAGAGAGGGGGCCTTCACCCCTCACCTCTGGAACTCCCTTTCTAAAGAAATAAAGCTGCCCCCCTCTCCTTCAGAAAATAACTGAATACCTCCTTCTGCGCACTAGAATACGGAGGATTAATCAGTGATGACTACTGCATGGCCCTGGTTGAGAACTATTTTGTATCTGGGCTCTACTAGTCTATGCCAGACCAATTTACCACCATAAGCCACGCAACTAACCCACACAAGTTTGTGAACTCGTTGATTTCTGTAAATTAATATTTGTTCAAAATTTATGTCATTATATAATTTTTGTCTGACTGTTCATGTAATTTATTAATGTTAGGTTTAATTCATTGATCGTAGTTTTAATTTGATGTTAGCTTTTAATTGCTGTTTTCATATGTAGGGTTTTACTGGGATTTTAGGTAAGAATTTGTTTGTTTTATGGAGGCATAGAATGTTTGCCGTTGTATGTTGGAATCTGCAGAGTTCCCCTGGGGCAGGGGTGGGCAATTATTTTTTCCAAGGGGCCACACGAGAGCCAAAAAATATTATGGAGGGCCGCACCTAGCGGCTGAACTACATTCTAATCTGCATAATTTATTTATTTACTATATATTACACATCATTAATATTAACATATTAATATATAAAATATTCATATATTAGTATGAATATAATTATTATATTAGTGTGTGTATATATATATAGATTTTATAATATATTGAAATTATAATATAACATTATATTTATTATATTATAAAATTATAAAATAATAAAAACCACTAAAATAAAATAAAATTCAAGAAGACAAGGTGTGAACCAAGATAGAGGCTGACATCCTCAAGAGAGGAAGGATCCCACGATGGAATGGCCCAATGCCCCCAGCCCAGAGAATGGCAAAGCGGACCCCGCCGCCGCCGCCGCAGATCAGCAGACGATCGAAGGCCCGCTCTCACCCCCAGTTGTTCGCCCTGCTATGGATCCGAGCCTGCAGAGGGCGCACTCAGTGATCTGAGGCGGCTTATTCACCCTGGTGACCCGGAAAACTATCAAGTCTTCCAGGTCGCCAGGGCAACCAGCCCCTGCAGGTTGCAGAGTGCTCCCGCTGCCGGCCCGGATCGCATCCAGGGATGGAAGGCACTCCAAAGCCACCGCTCCTCTGGCCTGTCTGCCGACACAAGCCCACAGAGCCCGTGATGGGATGGCGGCGGCAGCACCCCTTCCTCTTGGCCCCGCCCCCGACGCCCTTCTCCCTGGGCCAGACAGGATTGGCTGCCAGGCCGTAGGTTGCCCACCCCTGCCCTGGGGAGATAGGGCGGAACACAAATAAAGTAGTTGTTGTTGTTGGCATCCAACCAAACTTCCAATAGGTGCAGATTAATTGGGGTGTCGCACCCCAGACCTGAAGCCATCTATGACCAGAGCATCACACAGGAGTCTAGAGTAAAGATAAACAGTTTATTGTAAAAAAGCACACAAAAGATATATAAAGTAAAAAGCAGGGAAAGGTGTAAAATCTAAAGTCAGCAATCAAATGTCTCTTGCAAATACACAAGCAAGACTGTTCCAAGAATAGTCCAAAATCCAAACGCAACTTGAGTCCATAGGCCAAACTTGAACAAGGATACATGACATGAACATGGAAAAACTCCCAGAATACTTGAACCCCAAAACCAATAAAAGAACTAGAAAAACCAGGCTTGAGTGTAACTTAAAAGCCAGGTTGCCTGAACTGAAGAGCAAAGAGTCCGGAGGTGAGCCTCCTGACTTAGGTCAATGTCACCAATGAGAATTTCTCATCAATTCACTTTTGCTAGACTACTTATCTGGAGAGGAGGATTCCAACTCCCATGAACGGCCTTGAAGACCTGGAGGATTACAGGCAATTCTATTCTCAAGTAAATCTGTGCCTGTGTCTAAAGTAGTTTTGTTTTCTGACTCTGCATGGGAATGGCCTTCTGCACGAGACTGAATCTCAGGGCCTTCTTCAGAAAGGAAAGCTCACAATTCCATCACTCAAAAACATCAGTGAGCCCATCAGCCTGCTGTGATTGCTGCTGAGCTACAACACTGAGGCCCTTTGGAAAGGGAAGGAGCCTCTGTACCATTTCGGGATATTGATTATTCATTCATGTAGTTTTCAGGGCTGTCCTCTACACAAAATCTGGATGAATGCATTCCATTGCAGATCGAACAGCAATGTAGGAATCTGCAATGCTTTCTGGTGCACTTGCCTTGAGCAGAGTATTTCCAGCACACATCCCTCTGTTGCTGCTGCTGGTGGGGCCTTGGCCAAAAGCGCCGTCCCTCTTTGAAATTTTGAATGGTTTGGCCACTGTCGGCCATGTCTTCCGAAGTCATCCCTGCAGAAGTTCGCAGCCACAGGTCTATTTCAATGAGATCCCATCGCAATGTGGGATCCCAAGCTGCTTTTCTTCTAAAACACTTATCATACTGCAACCAAACGTCGCCCCTAAACTTCACATAAGCCTTGTGGATAATGCTGAAATACTTAAATAGTGAAGGCCCTCTGGCCAGATATGCATTTGTTATAACGCTAGCGTATATCAAAAAACATGGATACCAATTATCCCAAATTTGATCTACTTTTATCTTCATTTCTTTCTCTTCTTCATCGTCCGATTCATCCGGTTCTCTAAACATCAGTGAAAACATATCTATGTATTTTCCCTGCAGTATTTTGTCTATGGTTTTTTGTGCAAGGTGTTCACCTAGCCCAGTTGTGCTGCTTTCTTGGGTAGCCTTCAGAGGCCATTTAGAAGTTCCCCAATATTGAAGATAGGGACCGTATCTGTCTGGCAAAGTCTGGACACTGGCTATTGTCCCTACTTCCTGCTGGCTGGCCTGCTGAGACCAGCTCTCCTGAGGCTGCAGCACTGATGTTGTTGGCTTCTGGGCAGCACTAGCTTGTGAATTTGTGTTGGTGTTACTTGCGGGTTTGGCAACTTCTTCCGTGCTTGATGAGGTTGGCTCCAATATCTGTGCCTGGGGAGCTGTCTCCAGTGCCTCAGTAGGACCCTCCAGCTCGATTGTAGTGGCCTGGCCAGAACTCGCGGCCCTCTCTCTTCTGAGCTTCGCCTCTAGGGCAGACATGCGGGAAAAAAGAGATTTTACGAGCAAACGCTTACTAGCTAAGCGAGCTGGCATAGAACGGGAGGGAGTTGGTATTCCGTTCCTCCTTTCCACTGCAGCCACTCGAGCCAATAAGTTATTGAGAACTTCCACTGTGATGCCAGCTTTGGCTGGAGCCTTTTTGGCTAGGCCCTTAGTGCCCCCAACGTTCTTCTTAGGAGCCATTCTGTTGAAAGAAAGCATAGTTGGGCGTGAGCAGAAATCATGAATGTATGAGTAAATAAAAAGGCCGGCTTTTAATCACCAGCTGCAGTAAATCTTGGCAACCAAAATGTTGACAGTACCTGGAGGTGCCCAAACACCGAAGGGCTTTTACCCTGGCAAGATGCCATGCCCTCCCATCGGCTGTATTGGAGGGGAGGTATCAGAAGACCCCCTTCAAGCAGAGACTATGCCCCTGTGGGTCTGGTCATGTGGAAACAACTGAGCACGTGCTTCTTCAATGCATGTTCTACAGAGATCTTAGATCCAATCTCATTGGGCCATGGCTTTTAAAGTACCCGGGGCGCAGTGAAAGATGTTATTCCACCCTGCTGCTTTCAGACTCTAACACTGCAATGACTTACAGTGTTGCTAAGTTCTGTGCTGCTGCCCTTAATATCAGACGGATGATTGACACCGTAAGGCAACAATATCCTGTCTTTCAAAATATATTTTTATACTGATTTCTAGTCTGATTTTAAATAACTGTTTACTGGGGAGTTGTCCTTCTCCTCTTGGGGCGCTTGTGCCCGCTTTGTGCTGGTCTGTGACCGTAATAAAGATTTGATTGATTGACAGTTGGAAGCCGGGAATGTGGCACAGCTGGCTGAGCGTCAGCTGCATAAGATCTCTTTGACCAGAAGGTCATGAGTTCGAGGCCTGCCCGGGTCGAGGTGGGCTCTCCACCTATTTGTGTAGCCTGTTGTCGACCTTTGCAACCTGAAAGACAGTTGCATCTGTCAAGTAGGAAATTAAGGTACCACATAGTGGGGAGGCAAAATTTAAGTGATTTACGAGGCCATAAAGATCTCCAGGAATGCACGCTGAGAAATAAGAGTGCGACAGCTCCCCCTGGTGGCCAGATGTTAAAAATTTGCCTCTCTCTGTGTGTCTGCCTGTTGGTCCAAAAGGCATGAAAGGCATGCCTGTATGTGTTCATTGTAATCCGCCCTGAGTCCCCTGCGGGGTGAGAACAGTGGAATATAAATAAAAGTAAATAATAAATAAATAAGCTGTGTCAGGGTGAGCTCCTGACCTTCAACCCAGCTCCCCACCCACCTTGTGGATCGAAAACAGCAATGCAAGTAGATAAATAGGAACTGCATTAAGTGGGGAGGTATTTTAGGCCCAGCCTTTCGGAGAAAAGTTTACAAACAAAGCTCTTCAGCAAGGAGAAGAGCAGCCCTCACAGTGAGGAAGTTCTTCCTCTGGTGGTATCTCCTTTCCTGTAGTTTGAAGCCATTGTTCCACGTCCTAGTTTTGAGGAAAGTGGAAAAGCCTGCTCCCTCCTCCCTATGACCTCCCCTTAACTCTCTACGGCAGGCCTGGGCAAACTTGAGGCCTCCAGGTGTTTTGGACTCCAACTCCCAGCATTCCTAGCAGCCTCAGGCCCCTAAGCGGCTGAGGGGGGAAAGGAAGGGGCCTGAGGCTGCTAGGAATGCTGGGAGTTGGGAGTCCAAAACACCTGGAGGCCTCCAGTTTGCCCAGGCCTGCTCTAAGGAGGCTTGCTTTCACCAACACAAGCTCCCCCCTGGCCTCTTCTTCATGCCCATCCCAAGCCTAGCTGGGAGGAGATTGGTTCAGCCAATCCCGGGCCAGGGAGGGAGGATTCAAGCTGCAACCATGAAATGGGCTCCATTCAGCTCCTTGCAGGAAGGCCTCCTTTCCTATGGCCCTGGGTCAATAACAAATCTGCCCCTGCCTTGTGTCTTCCACTGCCTTTGGGGAGTTAATTCGAATCTGGGAACTTAATTAATTGCGAGCTCCCCGCTCAATGGCTCCCCAGGCCGTGAGAAACAGAAAAAGGGGAAAGGGCGAGGAGGCGCTCCCACCAAGGCCGCCCACGGGATTAGGAGCCCCCGCGAAAGCCAGCCTCGGCCTCCCAGAGACGCGGAGGGAGGGAGGCTATCAGGCCAAGGCCAAGCCACGTGCCGCACTTACAGAGAGTCAAAGAGGCGCGTCCGCTCTCTTCAGCCGCTGGAACCCAAAAGGATAGTAGGGCGGGGTTTTGTAGCAACGTTGACTCCCCAAGTTGACTCCGCCCTCAAACTGAGGCTCCTCTTGACTGACCCACCTCCAAGTTGACTCCGCCCCCCAAGTTGACTCCGCCCCCAAGCTGGCTCACCAAGCAGACTCCGCCCTCAAACTGGGGCTCCTCTTGACTGACCCACCCCCAAGTTGACTCCGCCCCAAGCTGGCTCACCAAGTTGACCGCCCCAAGTTGACTCCGCCTCAAACTGAGGCTCCTCAAGTTGACTGACCCACCCACCCCAAGTTGACTCCGCCCCCCCAAGTTGACTCCACCCTCAAACTGAGGCTCCTCTTGACTGACCCACTCCCAAGTTGACTCCGCCCCCCAAGTTGACTCCGCCCCCAAGCTGACCCATCCTCAAACTGAGGCTCCTCTTGACTGACCTTGACTGACCCTCCACCAAGTTGACCTGCCCCAAGTTGACTCTGCCCCAAGTTGACTCTGCCCCAAGTTGACTCCGCCCTCAACCTGAGGCTCCTCTTGACTGACCCGCCCCCAAGTTCATTCCGCCCCCAAACTGACTCCTCTTGACTGACCCAAGCTGACTCTGCCCCCAAGTTGACTCCGCCCCCAGCTGGTTGACTCCGCCCCCAAGTTGACTCCGCCCTCAAACTGAGGCTCCTCTTGACTGACCCACCCCAAGTTGACTCCGCCCCAAGTTGACTCCGCCCCCCAGGCTCCTCTTGACTTGACTCCGCCCCCAAGTTGACTCCACCCTCAAACCGAGGCTCCTCTTGACCCACTCCCAAGTTGACTCCACCCCCAAGTTGACTCCGCCCCAAGCTGACCCCCCTCAAACCGAGGCTCCTCTTGACTGACCCCCCCCCAAGTTGACTCCGCCCCAAGCTGACTCTGCCCTCAAACTGAGGCTCCTCTTGACCTCCACCTGACTCGCCCCAAGTTGACTCTGCCCCCAAGTTGACTCCGCCCTCAAACTGAGGCTCCTCTTGACTGACCCACCCCCAAGTTGACTCTGCCCCCAAGTTGACTCCGCCCCCAAGCTGAGCCCTCACCCTGAAGCTCCTCTTGACTGACCCGCCACCCCCCACCTGTAGACTCCTGACTCCGCCCCCAAGTTGACAAGCCCCAAGCTGACTCTGCCCTCAAACCGAGGCTCCTCTTGACTGACCCACCCCAAGTTGACTCCGCCCCCCAAGTTGACTCCACCCTCAAACTGAGGCTCCTCTTGACTGACCTGATTCTGCCCCCACCCCCAAGCTGACTCCGCCCTCAAACTGAGGCTCCTCTTGACTGACCCGCCACCAAGTTGACTCCGCCCCAAGTTGACTCCGCCCCCAAGATGACTCCGCCCTCAAACTGAGGCTCCTCTTGACTGACCTGCCACCAAGTTGATTCCGCCCCCCCAAGTTGACTCCACCCCCAAGCTGACTCCGCCCTCAAACTGAGGCTCCTCTTGACTGACCTGCCACCAAGTTGACTCCGCCCCCAAGCTGAGGCGCCTCCTGACTGACCCGCCCCCAAGTTGACTCCGCCTCCAATTCGACTCTTCCCCCAAGCTGAGCTGCCTCCTGACTGACCCGTCCCCAAGTTGACTCCGCCCTCAGGTTGACTCCGCCCTCAAACTGGCCCACCCCCGAGCTCACTTCGCCCCAATTCGGTCACGCCCCCAATCTGACCACGCCCTCAGCCGATTCCGCCCTCAATATGACTTCGCCTCCCAAACTGACTCTGCCCCCAAGTCGATTCCCCAAGCCGACCCTGCCCCCAAGCCGACTCTGTCCTCAATATGACGCCGCCTCCCAAGCCGACTCCGCCCCCAATCTGACCCCGCCCCATACTGACCCACCTCCGAGCTCACTCCGCCCCAATCTGACCCCGCCCCATACTGACCTCGCCCTCAGCTGACTCCGCCCTCAAGCTGAATCCACCTCCCAAGCAGACTCCGCCCCCAAGCCGACTCTGCCCTCACAACCCTCTGCGGAGACCACCTCCTTGCTCCTGCCTCCCTCTGTAGGATGGAGGGAGGAAGTGAAAGGCCTTTCTCGCCCTCATGTATGAGGGGGGGAAAGCGCTTACTATGACAGTGTTTCTGTTCCTCATGTGCTGCCTGGAAGTGTCAGGAAAACACCCATTTGTGTTTTATTCTGTGTGGATCATACTAAATGGTGACACGTTCTTGGTGGTATCTGGGGACCCCAAGAAGCCTCCTTTTGCCTGTCTCTCTCCTGAGGGATTCTCTGTATCAGGACCAAGGAGCTACAGTCACAACTGGCCATGGAACATCAACAGACTGGTTCAAGATTGGGAAAGGCCTACGACAGGGTTGTATACTCTCACCCAACTTGTATACGATGTGCGATGAGCAGGGTTTGACAAATCCAAGGCCGGGGTTAAAATAGCTGGGAGAAACATCGACAACCTGAGATATGCAGATGATACCACTTTGATGGCCGAGAGCAAGGAAAGAAGGCGAAAGAAGAAAGCGCAAAAGCTGGGTTGCAGTGAAACATCAAAACAACAACAACAAACTAATATTCTGGCATGAGGTCACGAAGAGTCAGAAGCGACTCAACAAATAAACAACAACAACATGTGCTGACCCCCAACCATAATATTTTTGTTGCTACTTCATAACTGTCTTTTTTGCTATTGTGATGAATGGTAATGCAAATATCTGATAAGCTATGATGTATTTTAATTAACCGGATCATATTGGGCACAAGTACCGAGCGGTACCTATGGATTTGCTCACATTTACATGTTTTCAAACTGCTAGGTTGGCAGAAGCTGGGGCTAACAGCAGAAGCTCACGCTGCTCCCCGGATTCGGACCTGCAACCTTTCAATCAGTGCTTAAACCCACAGTGCCACAAGTGCCACAAGTGGCTCCTTGGGAGTTGTAGTTGCTGGGATTTATTGTTCACCTACACAGGGGTGCTCACACTTTTTCAGCATGCGAGCTACTTATAAAACAACCAAGTCAAAATGATCTACCTACCCACTACAAAAATGTGAAACATATAACACAATATCTGCTTTGAACTGGGTTTTCTGAGTCCACACTGCCATATAATCTGATTCAAAGCAGATAACATGGGATTTTATTCAACTGTGTGGAAAGGACCTCAGATAACCCAGGGCCGGGAGCACTTGAGCAGCGTTAGGAGCCTGCAGAGCAGGACTGCGCCTTCCTCCCGCCCTGCCTGCGATCTACCAGGACGCCCTACGCAATCTACCAGTAGATCGCGATCTACCTAATGAGCACCCCTGACCTACAATCATAGAATCATAGACCTGGAAGAGACCTCATGAGCCATCCACTCCAACCCCCTACCAAGAAACAGGAAAATCACATTCAAAGCACCCAGCCTTTGTTCTTAATGATGCTAGACCACACGGAGCGTGCAGGAACGTTGGAACTCCCTGCTGCAGGCCAAACCAACTCGGATGCAGAGGGAGTCTTCTGGGGCTCGCCTTCACACACATCCTCCGATTTGTAGTTTTCAGTCCCAATGAAAAGAGTGAAGGAATCATGAAAGATGGGCACTGATTTATTGATTTAGAGCATAAGGTGTAATTTGCATAAGGTGTAAATAATGCAGATGGGAAAGTAACAGTTTTATAGAGAAGAGGAAATTTCAGCAGTCGGGATGAGGAATGAATAAAAGGCAAAACATTCGGCTGATGCATCCAAAGATTTGTTTAAGCAAAACAGGGGTCGATACGTAGAAATTAATCCTCTTATCCTTGCGAAGAATATTCAAGGTTTGCAATAGTACATTTTCAATATCTATCAATTCCAGGATTATTTGGATTTAGCCAGAACTAGTGTAACAGTGACACGAGTCTGCCTGGTATAGAACCGCCTTGTATGATGACGGTTTGGCTCTAATCATCAAAGCAGGATTCTGGGGTCAAGGCTGTCTCAATGATCTGTGTTTTCCCACCATTGTTGAACTGACATGGTGCGGTGTAGCATTTATTCCTGTCATAGGTATAGCAGGGCTCCTGTGGGTCATTGCATAGACCACTCTCCCCGACCCTCTGGCCCTTCTCTGGATTGTCACCTGAGTGACAATTGCCACACCTGGAAAACAGTCAGATAGCAGAGTGTTAGCCAGAACACCTAAACCAAACAGCTTTTGCAACGATCTTGAATATTGCATTCTGATTTGGGTTGTTTGTTTTTTCCGTGATGCACCCATCCATACATTCCATATAGTAATTATTTAGTTCACGACATTTATATGCCACCGTTCTCAACTCCGAAGGGGACTCAGAGCGGATTACAAGCAAAATGCATTAATATTACACATCACATTGTACTATAACATTATTCCGCAATATTACTAGTAATATCACATGTAACACAAAATATACAATTATAATATCATATTATTAGTAGTAGTATTTTATTGTATTATATTACAACATTATCAATATTATATGCATATACAATATTATACCATACCATATTATACTATATTATGTCATATTATATTATACTACATTATAAATAAAATTATTTATTTAGATTTAAAAAAATATATAAAATTGACGCAATTAAGCAAATAAATTAACATACAGAAACCTTCAATCACATTTCAAAACCATCAATAAACCACTAAAATAAATAAAACTCAAGATGACGAGCTGTGACAGGAACCAAGAAGGATGGTTTATGATTCCATTAGCCACAGAGAGGCATCTGTCTCAAGCAGTAGATTTGGGCGTTGGTGAAAATGCAATAAGTCTAGTTGACGGTTTTCATGGCTGGAATCACTGGGTTGCTATAAGTATCCCGGGTTGTTCCAGAAGCACTCTCCCCTGAATTCGAAGAGGCATGAATGGAGGGTGAAAGGGGGAAACGTGCCAAGAGGAAGGCACATCAAGTCAACCCTGACCGGGACCACCTTCTACCTGGAAACCAATGCCCTCACTGCGAGAGAACATGTGGATCAAGAATAGGGCTCCACAGCTACCTACGAACCCACTGCTAAGGGGAACATCATTCTCCACACTTGGAGGACTATCATCCTCGAGTTATGAGGGATTGCCTAAGTAAGTAAGTAAGTAAGTAAAGCCTTGCAGCTTCAAAGCCTGGCTGCTTCCTGCCTGGGAGAATCCTTTGTTGGGAGGTGATTGGCTGACCCCCATTATCTCTTGTTTGGAATTCCCTTGTTTTTGAGTATTGTTCTTTATTTACTGTCCTGATTTTAGAGTTTATTAATACTGGTCGCCAGATTTTGTTCATTTTCATGGTTTCTTCCTTTCTTATGAAGTTGTCCACATGGATTTCTGTGGCTTCTCTGTGTAGTCTGATTTAGTGTGTTCTGTGTTGCATTTCTGTGTTCTCAAATAATATGCTTTCTCCAGGTTGCTCTGCTATGGCTGACTTCTCTGGTTGAATTAGTCTCCAGTGCCTTTCTTGTTCTTTGATTCATGTCTGGGCAATGCTATGTTTCGTGGTCCCAGCTAATCACCTCCCAACAAAGGATTACCCCCAGACAGGAAGCAGCCAGGCTTTGAAGGATGCAACGCTATTCAATGCTAATCAAGGTGGTCATTTGCAACATTCACATCTGCCTCAAGCAGACAAGAGTTCTTTTTCTCATCCTGGACATTATTCCACAGAGATATAAATCTCACTTGCCTAGTTTCCAACAGACCTCACAATCTTTGAGGATGCCTGCCATGGATGTGGGCGAAACGTCAGGAGAGAATGCATCGAGACTGTGGCGCAGCTGGCTGGGTGTCAGTTGCATTAAGATCACTACTGTCATGAGTTCGAAGCCAGTCTGGATCGGAATGAGCTTCCGACCAATTGTGTAGCTTGTTGTCGAACTTTGCAACCCGAAAGACAGTTGCATCTGTCAAGTAGGAAAATTAGTTACCACCAATGTGTGGGGAGGCTAACTCCCATGACCAACAGAAAATAGTGGAAGGGTTTGTTGGGCATTGACCTTGAGTTTTGGAGTTGTAGTTCACTTACATCCAGAGGGTACTGTGGACTCAAACAATGATGGATCTGAACCAAACTTGGCATGAATACTCAATATGCCCAAAAGAGAACACTGGTGGAGTTTGGGGAAATTAGACCTTGACATTTGGGAGTTGTAGTTGCTGGGATTTATAGTTCCCCTACAATCAAAGAGCATTCTGAACCCCACCAATGATAGAACTGGGCCAAACTTCCCACACAGAACCCCCAGGAGGCAAGAGGAGGTCTCTACTTGTGGAAAGGGAGGCGGGCCTTCCCAATGCATGGAGAGGGAGAGACCAAGTAGACAACGGGTGGGGAGGGGGTGTGTTTGTAATTTTGTGCCTTTATTGAGGTAGGTTTCTTAGGGTTTTTATACTTCAACACATTAGACTCTCCCCCCCTAACGGATGTTCCAATTTCCCACGGCACACCTGATGATTGCTCACGGTACACTAGTGTGCCCCAGCACACTGATTGGGAAACACTGCCATACAGTATTTATTTATTTAGTTTACGACATTTATATGCCACCCTTCTCAACCCCGAAGGGGACTCAGAGCGGCTTACAAGCAAAATGCAAATACAACATACTATGTTATTGCCACAGCACAACATTAATATTACACATTACATTGTGCTATAACATTATACCGCAATATTACTAGAAATATCACATGTATGGTAACACAAAATATACAATTATAATATCATATTATATTATACTACATTATATTATAAAATAATAAATAAAATTATTTATTAATTTTTTAAAAAATTATATAAAATTGACGCTATTAAGCAAATAAAATAACATACACAAACCATAAGTTACATTCCAAAACCCTACACAGAACTTCAATCACATTTCAAAACCATCAAAAAACCACAAAAATAAAATAAATAAGTAAAACTCTAGATCAGTGTTTTTCAACCTTTTTTGAGCTGCGGCACATTTTTTACATTTACAAAATCCTGGGGCACACTACCAACCAAAAAGACACAAAATGATACTCTAACACGGTAATAATTTTGTTAATGTCTTTTTAAATGTATTTATATACTCAGTGTGAAACCTGGACCTGTTTCGATGAACACAACATACTGTATATATGACTTCCTCTGACATATTTATACATGGCTATCATGTCTTCTCTCAGCCTCCTCTTCTTCAGGTTAAACATGCCCAGCTCTTCAAGCCGCTCCTCATAGGGCTTGTTCTCCAGACCCTTGTGAAATTTCACCCTGAGTGAAACTTGCTTCCAGTTAACTATGGATGTCATGAAGCTGTTATAAACAGTTCCCTGGGGGGAGGGGGGAGGCAACTCTCAAAAAAATAGTAAAAAAACCACACATTTCCAAGCGGAGAGGCTCAATTTGTTCCTTGGAAACCTGTTAATGGGTAGTCTGTACGTTTCATAGATCTATGTGGCCTCTTTCGCTGCCTCCCTCCTCCCTCCGCAAAAGCAGAGCACTGGGCGGAAGTGATTGAGTTGGCGTTTTCGCGTTGGCTTGGATTTCTCGCGAGTGAGCGAACCTGGGAGCATCGGGAGGCTGAAGCAGCCTTGGGCAGGAGCTGGAGCCGAGGCTCCTGAAGGCTTCCTCAAAGTGGGCCTGGCCCTGTCATTCGGCGGAGCCCTTCCTTTGCCTCGGGGAGGATATTTGGGGAGGGAAAGAGGGAGAAAGAGCTGCTAGGAGGGAGAAGAAAGGGTATTGGAGGTTCCAATTTCCCGTGGAACACCTGATGATCGCTCACGGCACACTAGTGTGCCGGGGCACACTGTTTGGGAAAGACTGCTCTAGATGACGAGCTACAGCAGGAACCAAGGAGGATGGTTTATGATTCCATTAGCCACAGAGAGGCATCTGTCTCAAGCAGTAGATTTGAGCATTGGTGAAAATGCAATAAGTCTAGTTGACGGTTTTCATGGCTGGAATCACTGGGTTGCTATAAGTATCCCGGGTTGTGCCAAAAGCACTCCCTCCTGACGTTTTGCCCACATCTATGGCAGGCATCCTCAGAGGTTATGAGGTCCAGTGGAAATTAGGCAATGAGATGTATATATCTGTGGAATAATGTCCAGGGTGGGAGAAAGAACTCTTTGTCTGTTTGGGGCAAGTGTGAATGCTGCAATTGACCATCTTGATTAGCATTGAATAGCCTTACATAATTCGAAGAGGCACGAATAGAGGGCGAAATTGAGAAACGTGCCAAGAGGAAGGCACATCAAGCCAACACCAACCAGGACCGCCTTCCACCTGGAAACCAATGCCCTCACTGCGGGAGAACATGCGGATCAAGAATAGGGCTCCACAGCCAGCTACGAACCACTGCCAAGAGGACCATCATTCTCCACACTTGGAGGACCATCATCCTCGAGTTACGAGGGATTGCCTAAGTAAGTAAGTAAAGCCTTGCAGCATCAACGCCTGGCTGCTTCCTGCCTGGGGGAATCCTTTGTTGGGAGGTGATTAGCTGGCTCCGATTGTTTCTTGTCTGAAATTCCCTTGTTTTTGAGTATTGTTCTTTATTTCCTGTCCTGATTTTAGAGTTTATTAATAGTGGTCACCAGATTTTGTTCATTTTCATGGTTTCTTCCTTTCTGATTAAATTGTCCACATGCTTGTGGATTTCTGTGGCTTCTCAGTGTAGTCTGATTTAGTGTGTTCTGTGTTGCTTTTCTGTGTTCTCAAATAATATGCTGTCTCCAGATTGGTTCATCAAGTGCTCTGCTATGGCTGACTTCTCTGGTTGAATTAGTCTGCCGTGCCTTTCATGTTCTTTGATTCATGTCTGGGCAATGCTGTGTTTGGTGGTCCTAGCTAATCACCTCCCAACAAAGGATTACCCCAAGGCAGGAAGCAGCCAGGCTTTGAAGCTCCAATGCTATTCAATGCTAATCAAGGTGGTCATGAGACAAGAGTTATTTTTCTCATCCTGGACATTATTCCACAGATATATAAACCTCACTGGCCTAGTTTCCAACAGACCTCACAATCTTTGAGGATGCCTGCCATGGATGTGGGCAAAACGTCAGGAGAGAATGCACCGGGACTGTGGCGCAGCTGGCTGGGTGTCAGTTGCATTAAGATCTCTACTGACCAAAAGGTCATGAGTTCGAAGCCAGTCTGGGGTCGGAGTGATCTTCTGACCAATTGTGTAGCTTGTTGTCGACCTTTGCAACCAGAAAGACAGTTGCATCTGTCAAGTCGGAAAATTAGGTACCACCTATTTGTGGGGAGGCTAATTTAACTAATTTACGAGTCCATTAAAAAAAATCTCCAGCAAAGCATGCGGGGAATGCGGAAGTACTTCACCAGTGTTGCAGATGGTCAGTGAAGCAACAGCTCCCCTGGTGGCCAGAAAAGTGGAATGTTAAATAGCCTCTGACTGCCTGTCTATATGTGTTGTATGTCTATGGCATTGAATGTTTGCCGTGTGTGTACATTGTAATCCGCCCTGAGTCCCCTGCGGGGTGAGAAAGGCGGAATATAAATACTGTAAATAAATAAATAAATTCTGAAACATGGCCATTCAGCCCGGAAAACTCACAGCAACCCAATGCAATAAGTGTTTTGAAATACCTTCTGCAATACCATTATCGTATATTTACAGTCAATGGTAACAAAAGGTGCATTCGGGATTTTCTGACGCATGTGCTGAAAATAATTTATATTGTTTGTAAGGGAGTATAGCCACAGACTTGAGCCATATTTTGCTTTCATGGCTCTCTGAGTCAAAAAGATTCCTGACCCCTGATGTAGATACAAATCCCCCAAACAGATTCAGATAGCTCCTTAATCCCAAAATGGAGACATAGATCTGCTGATGCTGGAGTCACCGGCCACCCACCTGCCACTTTCAAAGGATCATTCGAAATGGAGAATAACGCGACAACATTTGAGCACAAAGATCAGCTCGTAATACTTTTCACTTTAGCCTTATGGACCCAAGTATAATAAAATGACATCCTTACAGTTTGGAGAGACTGTAGACGAATTTGGTCCTCACTGGTGAGGTGGGATCGGAGATGTTCTCCCTGGCTGTGAGGGGCACTCTGGAGGAGGCAAAGAAGAAAAGGGAAGAACGATGCAACAAACCAGTTCGTTCAGGTGTCATATGTTAGAAACACCATTGCTTTTGAAGAAGTTCACTCTGTAAACAATCTACATGGCAATAACGTGCGCGCAGTACAACAGGGAATGGATTAAATGCTAGCAACAATGAAAATACCAGCAAGGTAATGACTAAATACTAATGGCTATAATTGGTGGGGCAACCTCATTTATATACTTACTGTATTTATATACTGCTTTTCTCACCCCTGGGGGGGGGGGCTCAAAGTGGTTTACAACAAATAATGGTAAAATTCAATGCATCATATGCATTTTAAAAAATCAAATCATAAATCTAAACAAAATGTATAACTATGCATAAATTCAATAAGACAATTAACCCTAAGACAAAACAACATTTAGACATGAAAACAAAAATTAAAACCACCTAATAAAAACATTAAAATCACATGATCCAAACTCATAGACCGGGTCATTACAAATGTCGATTGTATATTTACTTCTTGTACTTTTTGTTGACATAGTTCCATAACCATGTCTTTGTTCTCTTTCTAAATGCCAGGAAGGAGGATGCAGATCTAATCTCACTGGGGAGAGAGTTCCAGAGCTGAGGAGCCACCACTGAGAAGGCTCTGCCTCTCGTCCCCATCAAGCGCACTTGCGAAGCAGGTGGGACCAAGAGCAATGCCTCCCCAGAAGATCTTAACCTCTGTGATGGTACATAGAGGGAGAAATGTTCAGGCAGGTAAGCTGGGTTACTCTTGAGTTCCTCTCTGTCATTCAGCACCATCCACTTGACAAATTTTCTTCTCCAGGTCAAAATTCACAAGTAGTTGGAAGCCCTCTTGTGTTATGTGTCTATTCTGCCATTCTACCATAGCTAATCCAAATAAAGGGGCTATACAGCTGACTACCAGGTGGGCTATCTTACTCTCTCATACCTTTTGGGCATTAGTAATGTATGGCCCCACCAGCCATCAAAGGCCACAGACCCTCCTGAAATGACAGGGGAAAATGTAACCTATTTTTCGGGGGAAGGAGCAAAACCACTTGTCAAAGAACTCACAATTCAATTTAAATTCCCTTCCCTGTTCCCAACTCATCTCCACAGTCCCTATAACCCTTTATTTAAAAACTATAAAAGTTTAGCTATTTGTAGGGATGTCTGCGTCTGTGTGTCTGTGTCTGTGTGTCAAAAGCAACTTGAGAAACTGCAAGTAGCTTCTGGTGTGAGAAAATTGGCCATCTGCAGGGACGTTGCCTAGGGGTGCCTGGATGATTTACCATCCTGTGGAGTGGAAAATCCCGCATGGGAAGCTGGAGCTGACAGACAGGAACTCACCCCATTAATCCCAAAAACTAGCAGTGATGTCACTTTAGGTTGAACCAGAAGTGACTCTGGATTGCTCCAGGCTCATAGGGAAGGGGTGGAAGGACCCTGCCCTCTTTGCAGTTGCCTTCCCTTCACCTGGGTCTTGCTCGCCTTTGCTTCTTTGCTCTAGAGCAGCCATGGGCAAACTTCAGCCCTCCAGGTGTTTTGGACTTCAACTCCCACAATTCCTAACAGCTGGTAGGAAGTTGGGAGTTGAAGTCCAGAATACCTGGAGGGCTAAAATTTTCCCATCCCTGTTGTAGAAAGTGGGGGATAACACTTCTTTCCCAAATAAAGATGGACTATCTCCCTTTCCCCTGGATCTTTGCCAGCTGCGCAAGGAAAGGGGGAATACAAGGTCGCACTTACACAATTCGGATATTTCTCACCAAGACTTCATTGTCAGGATCGTCTTTCGATGCAACAAATTTCGATGTCACCTTGACACATTGGCACTTGTTATCAACCAGAACCTTCTCATGGTCGTGATCTTGATCCAGCCCATAAAAAGCTTGAAATGAGAAGGTGGGGAACCATGTTGAGAGATGAAAATAAAATCAACTTGTTTGGTTTCACAGGATGGGAATACATATAGTTATTGTTATTATTTATATGCAAAATTTTCATATAAATAACACTCATTATTATATGATACGGATCATTTTCAAATTACACAATTTCAGTACTTTCCTATCACCTTAACTATCTACGGTATTTTAATCATTGTTCAATGCATTTTAATAAGTATATTTTATGAAAAATATTTTTTTACTATTTGCATTTTACTGAATGTATTTTATTATTTTATTAACCCTGCCTCGAGCCATAAAGAGAGATAGTAACAACATTATAATGATGATGACGACGATGATTGTTGGAAATATCAATCTTCTCAAGCCTCCACTAGTTGTTAGTTATGTATACAATTGCTTACTGTATTGCAGGGGTGCTCGCGATTAGGTAGATCGCGATCTACTGGTAGATCGCGTAGGCATCCTGGTAGATCGCAGGCAGGGCGGGAGGAAAGTTCAGTCCCGCTCCACAGGCTCCCGACGCCGCCCAGGTGCAGAAGGAGGTTGGACTGGATGGCCCTTGGAGGTCTCCTCCTATTCTAGGAACCCGTTGTTGTTGTTGTTATTATTATTATTATCAGAGGCTGAATGGCCATCTGTGAGGAATGCTTTGATTGTGTTTTTCCCTTATGGCAAAAGGAGGTTGGACTGGATGGCCCTTGGAGGTCTCCTTCTACTCTAGGACCTATTGTTGTTGTTATTATTAGTAGTAGTAATAGCAGAGGCTGAATGAATATTATCATCATTATTATTATGAAAAATTCAGGGGCTTATTATACTCACATTTAGTTAAATTCAGTCTTAAAATATATTATATGGCTCCCACTGAAATAAATGCCCAAATATTTTGCTTTTATGGCTCTCTGAGTAGTGGTTAGGTAGATCATTTTGACTTGGTTGTTTTATAAGTAGCTCACATGCTGAAAAAGTGTGAGCACCCCTGCTGTATTGTATGTGTGTATTGGTTTGCAGTTTTACCTAATCTTTTTGTTGTGGGGCAGGGCTGCAGACTATGTGATCAGGTCTGGACATGTTCAGGACCAAGACTACATTTTAGATCTGTTTTCCTTAGACTTCAGTGGAGATAGAAGCTATTAGACTGTTAGAGAGAGTAGAAGCCATCTGTTTGCATCAGAAGCAGTGAGTACAATTATACGGTTTAGACTTAAGTGAGAGTAAAGACTCTATTGGACTATAGACTATTAAGTCTATGGAAGATGCCCCGTGTTACCTTCACAGAGAAACTAATTAAAATCCTATTATAACTGGATCCATAAGCAAGTGCCTATATTGAAGCAGGTTTGGTACTTTTCCGAGCATAAAAAGTACAGTCAGAAAGTGATGCTACATGCGTGTCAACTCTGAAAAAGAGGGTTTTGGTGCTTGGAATCAATCAGGCACATGTTATAGAAGACTAACACCCTGATTATATACATTCTAATCCACTCTGTGCCAAGTTATACTATATATGCTAGATGAGTGGGAATACAGTGCAGTTTGAGCTCTGAAAGTTAATGGGATTCTTAATGTGAATGGAAAACACCAGTGCGCATGACAAAAGTCCTATCTTCACTGCTGGCAGGAAGCCCGGACTAAAGTTGCAAGAAAAGAACAGAGAGAGGCTAAAATTGATAGCTTGCACTGTGAGAAAGAATGTTTACAGAAAGCTATTGTTCTCATATTTAGTGATGACAGAGACATGATGCAAATGATTTATATAGTGTTTATTGGATTAATGAAGTGTCATGTAACAACAGTAATCACCAGCCAATTATGATTGTTTTAACCATGAAGAAGGGGTGGGTTTAACTAGATGGACTCCATTACGAGTATAAATGTCTTTGTATGAAGTGTGACGGGGTCTTTTGCCCCTATCTACAGCTGTGTTCTGTTGGCAAATACCCACCAGCTGGTGAAAGATAATAAACCTTTTTGTTTTCATCCTACTTCACAGTTGTCACGCGTTCTCCCTCATCCTTGTATCCGCACGTTCGGGCAGCGTTGGTAAGATTAATTTGGTACTTGGAGTTCTAGAACTCCCTGTTCTGCTTCAATATGAGGTTTTATGAGTAAACCAACTCTGCAACTTTTAAATAAGACTTTATTTTGTCTCTTGGGAGCATGTTAAAAGGCAAATATATTTTAAGGGAGAGTAGATGTTTTTGGGCAACTAAAGGAGCACTTCTGAAACTCTGCTGAATATATGTTTTTGTGCATTGGCATGTCTTTGTCCCTGGCAGTTCAAAGACATACCTACCGTAGGTACATCAGTTTAACAACTGAGAGACATAGTTGCCTTGCATGAATGCTGGTGAACATCACGTTTCAGAAGGTTGTGATTTCTAACAAGATCAGTGGTTTTCCAAAAAGGTTATGAATCCTATTTCCAAAATGGTTATGGAGATTCACATTTTCCAAAAAGTTATGGCATGATTATGATGATTTTTTTTTTCATGTCAGGAGCGACTTGAGAAACTGCAAGTTGCTTCTGGTGTGAGATAATTGGCTGTCTGCATTTTACCATCCTGGTGGAGGCTTCTCTCATGTCCCTGCATGAGAAGCTGGAGCTGACAGATGAGAGCTCTACACACTCTGGATAATCATTCAAAATTCCATCATCTTTTCATTGATGGAATTTTGAATGATTATCCAGAGTAGTTAGTTATTCATTCGACACGGTAACTACCCAAGTTGTTTTTTGCAGCTCTACACACTCCCCAGATTTGAACTGCGACCTTTCCATTAGCAGTCCTGCCGGCGCAAGGATTTAACCCATTGCACCACCGGGGCTCTATGATGGCGACAATTTTTATTGATATGGCTGCATCGTATGGAATTCTGATTCAGTTCATGTTCAAATTACATGAAAATAAATTCTGCCTATATACTTCATAGAATGTCACATTGAAGATGGAGCAAGCTTGTTTTCTGCTGCTTCAGAGACTAACTCATATAGCAATGGATTCAAACTATAGTAAATGAGTTTCCACCTAAAAATAAGAATAACTTCCTGACAGTAAAATATGTATAACAGTGGAATATGCTCCTCTGAGTGTGATGGCTCCTTACCTGGAGGATTTTAAACTGAGTCTAGATAGCCATCTATTGGGAAAGCTTTGACTGTATTCCTGCATGGCAGAATGAGGTCAGACTAGATGGTCTTATGGTCTGTTCTAATCTTATACTTCAAAACATTATGAAAAAAATCACTGGGAAAAGAATGGGAAAGACAGGCTTAGTGGATGGTGGAGTTTCCTTTTGTTGGAAGTTGATGGGCATCTTTCAGGAGTGCTTTAGTTGTGTGTTCCTACATGGA
Organism: Anolis apletophallus; assembly: GCA_030556195.1. Classification (NCBI taxonomy): domain Eukaryota; kingdom Metazoa; phylum Chordata; class Lepidosauria; order Squamata; family Anolidae; genus Anolis; species Anolis apletophallus. The sequence continues at coordinate 102,486,458 of JARBWK010000012.1, forward strand.
AGGGAGTTGGGCGAGATAGCTTTTACAGTCTGTATTTAATTCTAAAATTGTACGATTTTGAGATTTTGAATTCTCTGCCAGAAGGGTCTAGTAGTACCTGGTGAAAACTACATATCCCAAGATTCATTCGGATGCAGCAATAATAAAGTGCTATAACCAGCCAATGTGAAAAATATTGACTGAGTCATTTGGCAATTATGGCTGCACACCAACAGGATTGAGACTTGCAGGTGAAAAATACTAAAAGCCAAATTTAGGTTGCTAGAAAGGAAACTGAAACCCAAGGTTTTCCAGGTGGCATTCTCAGTTCAGGTGATTATATTTCAGTGCAGATCACTGGGTTATATTAATACATATTAACATTTGAAGTTGTCTTGAGAGAAGGCCATTGGTCCACGTAGTAAATGAATATTCTCTGTTCAGCTGCATACAGCTTTCCAGCTTCTCAGGCAGAGAACTGCCCCAGTTCTGCTAATACAAATCATATTGACATTGAGATGCCCAAGAATAACCTGGAGTCTTCTGCAGAAAAAAGCATGTCTGCGATCTTTCTTTAATTCCATAACATAAACATCTCGCTGAACAGAATGCAGGATAGCCAAAGCATTACACTATGTAACATGTAACATGATTTTTGTTCCTGAGTTAGGTAAAGGTAAAGGTTTTCCTCTGACATTAAGTTCAGTTGTGTCCAATTCTGGGGGTTGGTGCTCATCTCCATTTCTAAGCCAAAGAGCCGGCGTTGTCAGTAGACACCTTCAAGGTAATGTGGCCGGCATGACTGCATGGAGCACTGTTACCTTCCTGCTGGTAATCTACTCACATTTGCATGTTTTCAAACTGCTAGGTTGGTAGAAACTGGAGCTAACAGTGGGACTCAGGCTGCTCTCTGGATTCGAACCTGTGACCTTTCAGTCAGCAAGTTCAGCAGCTCAGCGGTTTAACCCACTGCACCACCAGGGATTATCTCTTATCCAGAATTAAGAATTGCATTACAGCAAAATTTGTGTATGCTGGGTTCCTTCCTAGAGTTTGCATTTCAAATGGAAGGAACCCACCTCAGAAATTTTGATCTGGGAAGCACCAAAAAGGCTCACATTGAATCTCCCGTGGCCTCCAAATGCATCGAATTGCAATGCCCATTATCCCCATATTGACTTGGGATGGGGAGACTGCAGAATAACACATTTGGAGAACAGTAGGAAAGAATACAGTAGAAGAAACCATAGACAACAAAATGTATATTTCATCATTATTTATAATCCTATAATTAATATTTCAAAATATTTTTTTAAAAAAATGTTGATGTGGCCACCGCTTTATTTCAGAGTATTTTGAGGGATAGAAAGAAGATTTTCTTTCATCAATCCTTTTTAGGTCTCCTAGTTAAAAAAATTAACCTGCCATATAAAATCCAGATTATTTGCTTTGCACTGGATTATATAGCAGTGTAGACTCATGTAATCCAGTTCCAAGCAATGTAGATTCAAACTGGATTATATGGCAATGCAGTTGCCAGCTGCCAACAACCGTCCTGCCATGTCTTACTTTTATTGCTTGCGGGATCATTTGTGGGGAGGGGGGCTTTTGGGTATACGTCTTTTATCTGTTTATTGATGTTTTATTGATTTTATGCTGTAAACCGCTCTGGGCTCCAGAGAGAGCGGTCTACCAAATCGAATTTATAAATAAATAAATAAATAAATAAACCTGTTTTTAGATTTACAGTATCTTATCATTCGAAAGAAACTTCATACATAAATATGCTATTTTTGGTTTCATGGTATTCTACCTTTGTCAAAACAATTCCTCACAAATGCACATAAAACAAAAGGAATCTCTCCAGAGATTACCTTGATTCCAAGGAAACTAAGGCCCCTTCTTCACTGCCATATGAAATCCAGATTATTTTCTTTGCACTGGATTATATAGCAGTGTGGACTCATGTAATCCAGTTCCAAGCAGATAAACTGGATTATCTGCTTTGATAATCTGGATTATATGGCAGTATAGATGGGGTCTTACATTTGGTCCTCAGAATGATTGCTTCCACACTAGCCGCATTTACACTGCCATATTAAATCCTGATTATCTGCTTGGAACTGGATTATATGGCAGTGTAGACTCACATAATCCAGTTTAAAGATTATAATCTGGATTATATGGCAGTGTAGATCCAGCTTCAGCCACTTGTACTTGGAAGATCCTTGCAAATGTTTGGCCGGGGTCACAATTTCCACTTTTCCATCTCCTACTACATTGTATCCTACTCCCACAACTGTGTAACCAGCCATAAAAACTTAACCTTTATTACCAAACCTTAGGAACTGGATGGATACCCAGGCAAGCACATGATAAAGTATCAATCAATAAATACTGCAGCTAGATCATTATTTTTTTTCTTTTCCGTAGCATACAAGACTATTTCATTAACAAATGTTCGTTTTGCTTCACCTGAAAAAGTATAACTTACCTCTCCCAAGATTGGCTCCCCAAAAGACTGCCAGAGCGATGCATAGCACCCAAGAATCCTTCATCATTCAAGTGTATCCTTCTATCAAAGTGATGCCTTGAAGCACAATCTGCTGATTTTCCTAAAATGCCAGGACAGTTTGACAAGCCACTCAGTTGGGGCAGTGCAGCCGGATGTAGTGAAACCACACACTAATGCTTTTTACTCATGGGGGAGAAACCCATTCTTAGAAAACTTGACTGGGGCAGGGTTAGGGTATGACGATGTTTTTCTTCTTAACCTCTCCCTCTTTAAAAAATGTGAATATTTCAAATTAGAACCATACCACACACAAAAAAAGACTTAATCTACAACATGCAACAAATGGGTACATCCCTTCTCCAGAATTCCAAAATCAAAATACCCAAAAATCCAAAATTGCCCACCTGGGTGAGTGTTATAGTGACATCGTTACTTTGCAATGATTCAATGTACACACATTTTGTTTCATGAACACAACTATTAAAATATTATACATGATTACCTTTGGGTTGTTGCTTTTTTATTCATTCAGTCGCTTCCGACCTTCAGGCTCTATGTATGAAGTGCATGAGAATCTTAAATGAATTTCATATTTAGACTTGGGGCTCATCTCTGAATAGCTCAATAAATATATGCAAATACAAGCATTCCATAATGTGAAAAAGTCCAAAACCTCAAGCATTTTGGATAGGGGATACCAGTAATCAACATGTACAATAAAACATGTTTGCTTAGAAGATTATCTCTAATATGCTTTTAGTTTATGTACATTATTTTTATTGGGTTGCTGTGAGTTTTCTAGGCTGTATGTCCATGTTCCAGAAGCATTCTCTCCTGACGTTTCACCTGCATCTATGGCAGGCATGCTCAGAGGTTGTGAGGCTTGTAGAATCCCAGAATAATCTCAGATCAGAATTTAGGAATGCTCTTTTTCAAACTACAGGTCTCAGAAACCTCCAGTCAGCTCTGTAAACAACTTGTTTACTTTGTGGCTTGTAACTTGTTTACTTTCTGGCTTGCATTCATGTTATGTAATTTCTGAGACTCTGACTCCCAGACTGTTTGCTGACCTTGAGGGATTCATAGATCCTAGGCTTCCCGATAACACTTCTTGTTTCCCCAGATCTGAAATGGCCATTTGGAATCACACACACAAGGACCTTTTCCTCTAAGGCCTGTTGATATTGTCCTCTTGATATTGAGCACAATTTAGGTTGGCTTCACCCAGATGAGGCAGAAATTTTAAGAATCCAGAAAAAAAGGATTCGGTACTTTGGCGAGCTAGAAACAACCAATCTTCCTTTCCCAGAAATGAATCTCACCAAAGTTGAAGCAGCGCCACTGAGTTTATTCGTCTCAGCTGAGAAGGATGAAAGCCGCAATCCCTGATGTCTGCAAGGCTGATTACCTTGGAAAACATGCCTTTTTAAAGTTACACAGAGCTGTCAAAATTTGAATTTTCCGCCCTCTGCCCCCCTACCGGCTCTGTGCTGATTGGCTGATGTCATTAGCATTTGGGAGGCACAACTGGCATTCGGCGTGCCTTGGCCAATCAGCTGCTAGCGCCGCTTCTGGATTTTGAGCAACCAGAGCGAGGGAGGCAGGCTGAGCAAGAAGCAATGAAGACGGAAATTCCTTGAGTGGATTAAGAGTTCATTGATGTGTGCCCATATACCAAGCGATGGCAAACATGCCTTCTAGCCTAGTGGCTTATTGTCTAGAGCAGGGCTGCCCAGGAAGTCGATCGCAATCGACCAGTCGATCCCGGGATGGGGCGCTTCTCAGAGGGGGGCGGAGCTAGGCCGCGCCAAGACCCGCCCCTCCCCCGGCTTTGGCACTCCCAGCAGCTTCTCCAGGTTTGAGGATGGCAGTGCCAAGCCAGTGGTGGCATAGCTAGCATAAGGCTGGCTTGGCACTGCCATCCTCAAGCCTGGAGAAGCTGCTGGTAGAGTGGAAGCCAGAGGGGGGTGGAGCCAGGTCGTGCCAAGCCCTGCCCCCGCCCCCTCCCCTCTCCAGCCTTGAGGAGGTAGGTAGATCTTTCTGACTTGGTTTTATTATAGCTCACATGCTGAAAAAGTGTGGGCACCCCTGGTCTAGGGACTTCAAATAAACATCCACGACGGGCGATGAAACCAGCCTCGGGATAATCTTTTGTTTGGCAGGATGAGTCCATGGCTGATACTTCTGGCTGGATTTCACCCAAAGGGAGGGGTGAAGCCGTAGAAATAAAAGATTTTTCAAGGATCCATATTTTTCTTTGTGATAAGTGACAGTATTTGCCATTGGCAGAGGCGACCCACTGAGCAGACTTCGAAGGTGGGGCTCCTCACACCTACAGGAATGTCATAATCCTGGGAGGGGACAATCCTCCAACCCCCCCCCCCCGAAGAATTCCATTCTCATTGTTCATGCAATACAGAGCTTTGTTGGGCCTTTGACTTCAGGGATTGTGGGATCTGGAGTGCAAGGGGATGGAAATTTGCAAAGGCAGGGTTTTGGGAAGGTAACCGAAGAGAGTTCAGTTTCTCCTGGGAAGTCAGAGCAGTTGGGAGATAAGACACCTGTGTTTGGAGGCGTCATATAGAAGGAATGTTAATTGGCAGATTCAAGGCCTTTGCTCTTGCTGCGGCTTGAATGCCAATTGGGGGGAGCGAAAGAAAAAATCGTTTTGGGTTATAGCTTTGCTCATGCCTTAGGAAATTTAGATTCACTGCAACTTTGCTAACTGAAGGTCCATGGATTCTGAGCTCAAGTTGTTGGCCTAGTGGGGCCTCAAGAAACCTTGTTCCTGTATTCCTAGTTTTGGAGTTTTATGCTGGACTTAAGACTTGTTCTGCTTATGGAAATATTATGGCTTTTAGGTTTTTGGACATTGGTTGTCTGATTCATCTGGATTACCTTGCAGCCTTTGGCTTATGGAACATTTCTCTTATGGAATACTGATTGCTTTTTTCAACGTTTTACGTTTTACCCTTTATTGCATTCATTGGATTGCTTGCTTCAATATAAAGACTGCATATCAAGTACTGGTGTTGTGTGAGTTAGAGGGCCAAGGTCACCTGGAGTGCGACAAGCTGTGACCTTTTGTTCAAGGATTTGCCAAGGAAAAACAGCTTTCTTCCTGTTTGGCAGCTGGGTTTGGAAAAGATACAGCATTTCTTATAATATTTGATATTTAAAATAAGGGGTTTTATGGGAAGGGGGACATGCAGGGAAATACATTGAGGGAGAAATTGGGTTCATATATATTTATATATGATCCGTCCCTCCACCCACCAAAGTTCAGAAGAAATCATTTATTTATGTCATACGTTCATAAGGAATCCAGGATAAGGAGAAAGAGTCTTTGAGAAGTTCATGTGAAATGGGGCAAAGTTCATAAAAAGAATCCAGGGAAGTCTTTGTAATACTTGAGGGGAGGAAGTCCATAGGGCCAGCACTGAGGAGAAGGATCCCCGGAAGTGGGGAACAGAGGTCCGTCCTTGGAGTTGAGGTGGACTACAGATCCCAAACTGTCTTGGGCCAGGCATGGCCAGTCTGCCTTTGTGGGATCTCTTGGGCTAAGCACAAAGCAAACCCCCAAGCTGCAGGCCTTCCTGGCGTCCAGGGAATGGCGGTAGGATTGGCTGGAAGCGGGAACTGGCGAATCTGACAATCAGCTGTTTTCCCTTTTAAAATATTACTTTAAAACAAAGAAGTTATTCCTGGGGCGCAGAGGCCCAAATGGGAAATCCAAGATAGCAGAAAGGCTTAGAATAAGTGTAGGAAAAATATGATACCAAAATGGAGTCGATCCGCCATCTCGCGGATACGGGGGCCAATGGAGGCCAATTGAGATCTCCATATCTGCAGTTTTAGGGAGCACAGTTCCAGCCTCCCCAAGACACCACAAAGACGTCCCGGACAGGCCTGCAGTGTTCTGAGGCCTGGAGAAGGTTAGGTTTATTATTTTTGGTTATTATGAGGCAGTGAAAGACAATGAAATGCTATGGAGAGAAAAAAGGTTATAATTAATTCTTTATTAGGGGATTCGCTACAATGTTAGGTTGGGGAAAAGCAAGGCAGATGAATGTATTTACGCCGAACTACTGCTATAGCCACACTCCCTGACTTTTGCTGGCCCAACAGGGCATCCAGGAACTGTGGAACTCCCTGCTGCTTGAACACAGTGGGATCGCAATGGTTCGCCCTCACTCTTTTGAGATATCTTTGAAGTCTGAGCTAATTCCTTTTTGCTCACTTGTTCTGTGAATGTGCTGTAGCTGAAGCCATGACACATAAAGAAATCTGTTCTCACGCATGGAATATTCTTCATTACTTTGGTCCTTATGCATTTTCAAGTCCTGGAAATTCAACGAAATGGCTCCATACAGTAGCTGATCTTTTTTTCCAAACCAGTGGTGTTACTTAGAAGTCCCTTTATACCTAAACCTCAAGATCGTCTTTGCAGTGTGCTGCAAAAGTAATCACCACCCTTTGAGCACATTGTTAAAAATATTCTCGTGACCACAGTCTGTTTTTCTTCTTTGAAAAAGGTTTCAGTTACTTTTTTTGATCTCAAGGTAGTTGCTTAACAAAACCACAACAAACAGAAGCAATACTGAGTGAGTAGCAGATATAGGCTCCAAAGGTCATTTTATTATTTCATTATTTTTGCCTTGCCTTAGGGCTTGCTGCTAGCGCAGAGGGTTAAACTGCTGAGCTGCTGAACCTGTTGACTGAAAGGTCAGCATTTCAAATCTGGGGAGCGGGCTGAGCTCTTGCTGATAGGTCCAGCTTCTGCCAACTAGAAGTTCGAAAACATGCAAATGTGAGTAGATCAATAGGTATTGCTCCGGCGGGAAGGTAACAGTGCTTCATGCAGTCATGCCAGCCACATGACCTTGGAGGTGTTGATGGACAACGCTGGCTTTTCGGCTTAGAAATGGAGATGAGCACCAACCCCCCAGAGTTACTGTCAAGGGGAAACTTTTACCTTTATTAGGGCTTGCTAGACTGGTCTAAGATACACAAGTTCTTCCAGGATAATTCCTTCATTTATGCTATGCACTGCTAGCTGTTGTTTTATCATTATATGCATTATATAAAGGCTGTTTTCTTTTTATATACTGTAGGAAAGTTGATACTATTTTACTTACACCATTGTGTATGGCGACACTGGAGCATCCATGGATTTTGGTACCCACAAGGGATCCTGAGGGTCTACTACTACAGTGTTTCCCAACCTTTTTTGAGCCGAGGCACACTTTTAACATTAAAAAAATCCGGTGGCACACCACCAACCAAAATGACACTTTAACACAGTAAAGAACGGCTGGGGGATAGTGGCCTGCTGGGAGCAGCTGCTGGAGTGCCGAAGCTGGGGGGAGGGCCGCACCATGTCCCGTCCCCTTCCCCGGCTTCAGCTCTCCCACAGAGGAGGAGCATGAGCGGTGGACGGGCTTCAGTGGGCAAGGCTCCTCCTCCGCGCAGCTTCAGCGAGCGAGGGGTGAGAGTCATGGCGGATTGGAGGCTGGTTGGGGAAATGGCCGAAGGAGGCAGCGCCCTGGCCCCATCTTCTTTTTCTTCGCCGCCGCCCGGCTCTTCCTCCTCCCCCCGCACGCAGCAGAAGTTTGGCAGGAGGAGGGGGTAAGGAAGGGGGGCAGAGAGATTTTCTCGCAGCACAGCAGGAGGCCCGTCACGGCACACTAGTGTGCCACATCACAGCGGTTGGGAAACACTGTACTACTATATTGCAATTTAATAACTTTAACTGTTATAGCCACATTTTATGGAAATCTGGCACTTGTAGTTCCACGAGGCACCACAGTTCTTTAGGCAAAGAAATCTAAATAGTTTGAAAAACAAAAAAAAACAACCCAGGATTACACTGGAGAAAACCAAAGTGCTATTATTTTCATATTCTTCTATCCCGCCCTACTCCCAACAAGGGGGACTCAGGGCGACCTCACATAGGCATCAACGATGCTTGCAATGTGTACATCATAGAAATACAATTAAAACAGTAAAACATTAAAAAGATCTTAACAACATCATATAAATAAGCCAATAAATCCATTTAACAATATTAGAGTTCCAGTAAAACCAAAAATGAAGCCGGGAAATCCAATGTCGCAAACCCAAATTCCTTTCCTATTATCACTTTATCTAATGAAATGCCTGGCCACAGAGCCAGGTCTTCAGTTGTCTTCTAAAGGACAGGAGGGAGGTGGCCAACCTGATGTCCTTAGGGAGTTCCACAGATGGGGGGGGGGGGGCACTAACGAAAAGGCCCTGTCTCTCATCCCCACCAATCACGTTTGCGAGAGTGGTGGGATTGAGAGCAGGGCCTCTCCTGACGAACTTAAGCTTTGTGATGGTTCATAGTAGGAGATACGTTTGGACAAGTAATCTGGGCTAGGACTGTTAAGGGCTTTAAAGGTTAAAACCAGCACTTTAAATTGTGCCCGGAAGCCAATCGGCAGCCAGTGGAGCTGCCACAACAAAGGAGTAGTACACTCCATGTATGCTGCTCCAGTTAACAACCTGGCTGCCGACCGTTGGACTAATTGAAGCTTCCGAGAAGTTTTCAAAGGCAGCCCCACATAGAGAGCATTGCAGTAGTCTATTCTGGATGTAACCAGAGCATGCTATGACTCCAGTATAAAAGAGAACCTGGAAAAGTCAATCCTTCATATAAATATTCCTTTGAACAAAGGATTGATCTTGGTCAGTTCTTTGAACAATTCTCATTTCAATGCACAGCAAGACAGGTGGGGCTCCTTCTTTTGATTGGAAATGGTCCCTCTGAAAGCACTCTTGCTCAAGATATCCTGACAACACTAGGAACGGTAACTAGACTCCCTTTGTTTATGTACAGTGTCTTATACCTTATGTGGAATTGTCTTAAACATATAGAACAGTTCTGGTTTATTTTGCCCCATAAATGTTAACTTTCAAGCTCTGTTAGTTCAGTAGCACTTAAGTGAGATGGCTCTATGAAATACCTTCTTCCCATATCAGATGTGTTCTGGATGGATAATTATTTAAACATATCACCATGGCTGACCACCTTGATGGTTCGTTCCACCTCCTTTCCATTACGCAGTGAGAACATTTATTCCAAATGAGCCAGGGCTTTAGTCAGTTGCAAAAGCTGCACCTGTTCTGTGGTATTCTTAAAAATAAATCAGCACCTGCACTTCTTTTGCATAGGATGGTCGCAGGGTGTGGGATCTAGCAGTTTCATTCCTCTTTTGCACCACAACAGCCAACGGAAAGCAACTAGACCTTATTTTTGTGTCCTCTGTCCCTTAATTAGTTGACATAAAGCAGGACATAAAGAAAAGGCTTAATCCTGGGGGAAAGTAAGGAACAAATAAATAGAAATAGAAGAAGGATGAGAGAAAGAAGGAGAAGGAGAAAAAGAGGAGGAAGGAGGAGGTATCCCCGACAGAAAGAGGAAATATTGTGGAACAGATACTGTACCTGCATGAGCAATACCCATGGTTTTACCTACCTGCATCCAACAACAAATGTCCTCTAAATTGTCTAAACCCTGTAGGTGATTCTATGGCATCTATTTATTTTATTTTTATCCTGCCTTTCTCTCAAATCTAGGGACTCAAGCCTGTTAGCAATAAATACAACACAATGCAAATGTAAATAATGCAAATGTCTTAAAATAGGAGTATAAAAATAAAGTACTTTGTGTCATGAAACAAAAAATAAAATATATTTATAATAATGCAGCCACTCCAATATCTCAATCATACCATCTCTAGTGTCATCTTCTTCTTCCTCTTCATCTACACCTCCGCCTTATTTCCTCCTACTCCTATTGTATGTATATTTATTTGTACCTTGCTTCCTCCCCAACCCCAAGATTGAGCTTTTGCTGGAAGTTGCCAGAGTCTCACTGGAATGAATGCACTCAGCAAATTTCTAGAAAGGATACCTGTCTAAGAACTTTCTAGGTTCTCTAGTGCATGGCTTTTTACATTTTCCCACTCCTTTCAGCCCTATTTGTGTTTACATAACTCCGAGTGTATAGGTGTATAACACAGGTACAAAAAGAAAAATTTACTAATAACAATTCAGTATTTGCAAAGTACAGCTGAATCACCTTCTGCAGAGTCCACTGTAAACATGGCACAATATAATTCATGTAAATGTCTAAAACAGCCACTAGGTTGCACCCAGAAACCTTTAAAGTCTAATTGAGTCCGACTCTGGCGGTTGGTGCTCATCTCAATTTCTAAGCTAAAGAGCCAATGTTGTTGTCCGCAGACGTCTCCTAGGTCAGTGTTTCCCAACCTTTTTTGAGCTGCGGCACACTTTTTACATTTGCAAAATCCTGGGGCACACCACCAACCAAAATGACACTCTAACACAGTAATATATATAGTTAATATGTTTTCAAATGTATTTATACACTCAATGTGAAACCTGGGCCTGTTTCGATGAACACAACATAGATATCCTGGCAGGAATGGCAGAAAAACACAAACTTCCCACACAGAACTCCCATAACCAAGAGAAAATACTATAAGAGTTTGGTGGGCATTGACCTTGAGTTTTGGAGTTGTAGTTCACCTATGTCAAGAGAGCACCGTGGACTCAAACAATGTTGAATCAGGACCAAACTTGGCATGAATACTCAATATGCCCAAATATGAACACAGATGGAGTTTAGGGGAAATAGACAGTGACATTTGGGAGTTGTAGTTGCTGGGATTTATAGTTCCCCTACAATCAAAGAGCATTCTGAACCCCACCAATGATAGAACTGGGCCAAACTTCCCACAGAGAACCCCCAGGAGGCAAGAGGAGGTCTCTACTTGGGGAAAGGGAGGCGGGCCTTCCCAATGCATGGAGAGGGAGAGACCAAATAGACAACGGGCGGGGAGGTGTTTTTTTTTGTAATTTTGTGCCTTTATCGAGGTAGGTTTCTTGGGGTTTTTATACTTCAACACTCTACACTCCCCCCTTGGAGGTTCCAATTTATCACGGCACACTAGTGTGCCCCGGCACACTGGTTGGGAAACACTGTCCTAGGTCATGTGGCTGGCATGATTGTATGGAGCAGCAAAACTAGAGCACAGGTATGGGACAAACCTAACCAACAAAGTCAGCTGGAATAACAAGGCAATAATAAATATGTATATACTCAATCATACAAGGAGTCTGAGCATTCTATGAAAGATATATATATTAAGCACATCACAACAACCGAAAGGCGCACACAGTACCGTTCTCAATTCAGAACTGACAGTTCTCAATAGTTCTTGAACACATATCTCAGTGTCCAATAGTCCTATGAATATGAAGAGAGTTCAACTCTAGTCCATAGAGCGTGGTGGAGATCCGGTAAAGGCCATTCAAACGGCAAAAATCCGGGTATCAAACAACTCTATAATCCAGTGCAGGGTGATGTCAATATAATAATGCAAAGGCTCAGCTCTGATGTAGGAAAATCATCCAAGTTTTATAATAATGATGCCAATCATGCAGGACAACGAGGAACCAGCAATATAGGCTCCTACGGAAAATCCGGGATTTATTTATTGATCTGTTGGGTTCCTTTTCAATTTGGATTCTGTTTCTGTAATTAACAACAACAACAACAAAGCATTGCATTGGCAGTTCCTTGAAGGATAAGTTGACAAGGAGAAGACCTGATTATGGTTCACGAATGGAACTCTGAAGAAGGAGACAGAAGGCCTGATTCTTGCAGCCCAGGAGCAAGCCATCTCAACCAATGCAATTTGGGCCACAGAGTTGTGCCTCTGTTTGTATATTTTGTTATGATTTTTTAAAATGTTCAATTCTGTTTGTATTGTTTTCTTTGGGCTTGGCCTCATGATAGCCACCCTGAGTCCCCTTCGGGGAGATGGAGGCGGGTTATAAATAAAGATGATGATGATGATTATTATTATTATTACATTTCAACTTAATAACCCACCCTCCCCGAGGCTCAGGGCGGTTTCCAGCATATATGCAAGACATCAAGATAAAACCTACCAATTAACAACTAAAAACATACTAAAAACATACTAACATATTAAAATACCATGGCAGTCATGGTCAGTTATACAATAGTTAAAACAGCAGGGTCAATAATGGCAGCAACACAGCTAAGGAGTAGGCCATTCAGATGGTAGTCGGGCCGAATGCCTGCTTGAATAGCCAGGTCTTACATGACCTGCGGAACGCCATCAGGTCCTGCAAGGCTCGCGTCTCGGCCGGCAGCGAATTTCATAACACTGGGGCTGCCACGGAGAACGCCCTTTGCCGTGTGCTGGACAGCCTGCAGGTCTTCAGTCCCGGAATTTCGAGCATATTGAGGCCCTCCGAACGCAGTGATCTTCTGGGTACGTATGGGGTAAGCCGCTCCCTTAAGTACACTGGCCCCAAGCCATGTAAGGCCTGGAAAGTCAAGACTAACACCTTGAAGGAAACCCGGAATTCAACTGGCAACCAGTGCAGCTCGCGCAGGATGGGAGTTATGTGGGATGACCTGGAGGCTCCCAGCAGCAGACGAGCCGCCGCGTTCTGCACCAGTTTAAGTTTCCGGATCGCCGACAAAGGTAGGCCAATGTACAGCGCATTACAGTAGTCGAGCCTCGAGATGACCGTGGTTTGGATCACCGTGGCCAGGTCGCAACGGGAGAGGTAGGGAGCCGGGCGCTTCGCTTGCCGCAGATGGTAAAAAGCTGTCTTGCAGGCGCAAGCAATTTGCGCCTCCATAGACAGTTGGGAATCCAGCCGGACCCCAAGGCTCTTAACAATGGGCTGTGGGCATAGTGCCACGCCGTCGAATGGCGGCAACTGGATCTCCCGGGTGGCCCAGCCACAAGATCTCCGTCTTCGCCGGGTTCACCTTCAACTTACTGGCTCGCAGCCATCCAGTTACGGCTTCTAGGCAGAGTTGGAAATTATCGGGTACGGAGTCCGCCGTGGCGTCCACCCTCAGAACGAGCTGGGTGTCATCAGCGTACTGATGGCATTCCAGCCCGAAACTCCCGCACCAGCTGGGCGAGTGGTCGCATGTAGATGTTAAATAACAGCGGGGAGAGAATGGCCCCCTGAGGGACTCCACAATGTAAGGGGAAGCCCTCAGAGACCACCCCTCCCCACTTCACTCGCTGTAGGCGGTTTTGGAGGAAGGAGGACAGCCAGTTGAGGGCTGTCCCCCTCACCCCCGCCACCGCCAGGCGGTGTGTCAAAAGTTGGTAATCGACAGTATCAAACGCTGCCGTGAGGTCCAATAACACGAGCAGCGCCGATCCGCCTTGGTCCAAGTGGCAACGGAGTAGGTCTGTGATGGAGACCAGGACGGTCTCTCTCCCATGCCCAGAACGGAAGCCGGACTGGAAGGGGTCTAGCCAGGATGCGTCATCCAGGAATGTCTCCAGCTGGTCCATTGCTGCCCTCTCAATCAATGTTAAGGATAACATGGTAATATGGAAAACACATGGGGAGCTGCCCTCTCAATTACCTTGCCCAGGTATGGTAAATGATGATGATGATGATGATGATTAAATAAATCAACAATGCAATGTAGTTATATAATACTAATAGTATAATATACTGCTGGTGTATTATAAATATATTGTGATATACTAAAATAGTACAACAGAATATATAATAATATAAAATAAGATATTACTAATAATATTGCAGTATAGTGGTATAGTAGAATATAATATACTAATATTGTTCTATGCTAATATTATATATACACATATAATATTATTAATAAAATACAATATAATACTAATAGTAATACAATGTAATGTTATATAACAAAAATATTATTTTAATATTATATTATTATATTATAATATATTTATTATTAATATTATTATTAATATTATATAATTAATATTTGTTATTAATATTAATAATTATATCAATAATTGTATTATTAATATAATATAACTATATTATTAATAATTATATTAAGATTAATGATATAGTTATATTTATTATTAATATTATATAATATTAAATATTAAAATATTAAAATATACTATGATACACTTATTATTAATATTATTATTAATATTATATAATTAATATTTATTATTAATTTTCATATTTATATCAATAATTATATTATTAATATAATGTAATTATATTATTAGTAATTATATTAATATTAATTATATAGTTATATTTATTATTAATATATATAAATTTAAAATAATATAGTAATATTATATTATAATACATTTATTATTATAATATAATTAATATATATTATTATTATTAATAATTATATCAATACTTATGTTATATTATTAATATAATATAATTATAGTATTTATAATTATATTAATATTAATTATATATTTATATTTATTATTAATATTATATAATATTAAAATAAGATTAAAATAAGATGAAAATATTATATTAGAATACATTTATTATTAATATTATATAATTAATATTTATTCTTAATATCAATAATTTTATCAATAATTATATTATTATTATATAATATTATTAATATTTTTTTAATATTAATTATATATTTATATTTATTATCAATATTATATAATATTATATTGAAATAATATCATATATTATCATACAACTTTGCCCACGCCTCCTTTAAGCAGTGGTGCTCAAGCGCAGCTCTTAGAGCAGCGTCGGGACTTCAACTCCCAGAATTCCTGACAACTGCTTTCCACGGCTGAGGCTTCTGGGGATTGGAGTCTCAAACAAACAAACAAAAAATACCCGGATGATTCCATGCTTGCTTGCGAGAGCAGCGAGAGCGTGCCTGGGAGCTTCACGCAGGCGCAGTTGTCACCGGAAGCGGAAGTTCGCCGAGGCTCTTCCGCTTCCGTTCAGGAAGTCATTTCCCCACATTGGCCGTGGCTGTGCTGGGCTGCGCCGGCGTCATGGGGAAGGCGAGGCGGCGAGCGGCGGCGGGCTTGAAAGCCTCGAGGCCGCAGGAGGAGAAGATGGAGGAGCCGGCGCCGGGGGCCCTGTGCGTGACGGAGGAGGCGGACGACTTCCAGGAGAAGCGGCTGGAAGAGGCTGTGCGGGCGGCCCTGGGCAGCGAGGACGAGGAGGGCGATGGGGAGGAGGCGGAGGAAGTGCTAGGCCTGGACCTCTCTGAGGAGGAGGAGGAAGATTTCGAGGAGGAGGAGCTGGACATGGAGAGCGACCTGGACGAGCAACGGGGCTCCGGCCTTCCGGACGAGCTGGCCTGGGGCCAGAGGAAGCAGCTCTATTACGGCACCGACTACGGCAAAGCCGGCTCCAGACCCAAAGCCCCCAAGAAGAGCAAAGAGGAGGCCGAAGCGGAGGAACTGGAGGAGGAGGAAGCGGCCCAGGCCATCCAGAGGAGGCTGGCGCAGAATCTGGGCGAGGACGACTACGGCTTGGACTTAGTCCAATCCTACGCCGAGAAGCCCAGTGAAAAGGAGTCCGGGGAGAAGATCGCCCAAGACTTGCGGTCCCTTTCCAAGAAGGAGCAGCTCAAGCTGCTGAAGAAGGAATCCCCCGAGTTGCTGGAGCTGATCCAGGACTTCGAGGCCAAGGTGACGGAGCTCCGAGACAAACTGGAGCCGCTGATGGACCTGATCAGAGGCGGAGTCATCTCGGAAGGAAAAGGAAGCCACTACGTGCGGACCAAGTATCACCTGTATCTGAACTACTGCTGCAACATCAGTTTCTATTTAGTCCTGAAGGCCAAAAGGATCCCGATCCACGGCCACCCTGTCATCGAAAGGCTTGTGACTTATCGGACCTTAATAAACGATTTGGGAACCGTGGACCAAAAGGTGTCCCCAGAAGTTCGCTTGCTCCTTAATGAATTTGGTAACGATGACAAAAGCAGCAGAAAGAACTCTCTGGGTGTCCGAAAATCTGTCGGTAGAATCAAACCAAAAACTGTTTGTGAGATTTCTAATGACGAAGAACCCGCAGACGATTCAGATTTCGATGAGCAGGCCGCTCTGAATTATTACAAAGAGATGGAAGAGCAAATAAAGCTGAAGAAAAAGAGGAAACGTGATGATATGGAAGGGGACGGAAAACCAATTATGGAAGAGGAACAGTCAGGGGACAAGAGAGGCGCAACGTACCAGATTCTCAAGAATAAAGGCCTCACTCCCAGAAGGAAGAAGATCGATCGCAACCCGAGAGTCAAGCATCGCGAGAAATTCAGGCGAGCCAAGATTCGTAGAAGGGGACAAGTTCGTGAGCCACGGAGAGAAGAGCAAAGATACGGAGGCGAACTCTCCGGCATTCGTGCTGGAGTTAAGAAAAGTGTTAAGCTTAAGTGATTCTCTTCGCACAAGATTTTTGCAGGCTGAAAATAATGAATATAATCTTAATAAATGCGTTTGTCTAAAAAAAGTATAGCATATGTTCTTGTTAAGACCAACAATCTGAAATTATTTGTATTTTTAAAGTTTTGTATCTAGTGATTCTTCCATTATTTATTTTTTATTTATTAGATTTATTGGCCGCCACTCCCAGCGGCTCGGGCCAGCTTACACCACACACAATAAAATAGCAATCTACAATAGCATTAAAACCACAGAATAAAAACAATTCCTAAAAGAAAACATAGTCTTAAAAGATAGCGTATCACAGCTTAAAGGTCTGCCGGAATAGGATCACCTTGCAGGCTTTCCGAAAAGCCAACAGATTGCGCAAGGCCCTAACCTCCAGAGATAATGCATTCCAGAGGACTGGGGCGATGATGGAAAACACCCTTCTCCATGTTGAGGTTAGATGGTATTGTTTAACATTGGGCACGGCTAAAAGGTTACACTCTTCAGATCTAAGTGTTCTCGTGGGACAGTATGGGGTTAGGCGGTCCCTCAGGTACACTGGCCCCAGACCATACAAGGCCTTGAAAGTCAAAACTAGCACTTTGAAGGTGATCCGGTACTCAATGGGGAGCCAGTGCAGTTCCCGCAGAATTGGTGTAATGTGAGCAACCGAGCTGTGGCGTTCTGCACCAGCTTGAGTTTCCGGGTCACGGACAAAGGCAGGCCAATGTAGAGAGAGTTACAGTAGTCTAGCCTTGAGACCGTAGCTTGGATCACCATGGCCAGGTTGTGCCGAGCCTGACGAAGATGGAAAAATGCCACTCTGCTGACAGTGGAGATTTGAGCCTCCATTGACAGCAGAGGGTCCAGGAGAACTCCACGGCTCTTTACTGAAGACGACGGGCATAGTGCCACGCTGTCCAGAGAGGATTCTCCAATCCTCTCTTGTATTATGTTTCCTGCAAGCTACAATTGAAATTATCAGGGATGTAGAGTAAATGTGAAAAAATAAGGAAAAAGCTGAAGCTGTGATTTGGGTGAGAAGAGCTTTCCATTCAAGGCATTCATAGCATAATCTCTCTTCCTCCCAGAGTATTGTAATTTTCCATCCATTTTTTCTTTATTATTTTGCTGTAGTTCTGCCATGGGGTCAGTGCTGTTTGCAAAATCATTTTATTTTATTTTATTTTATTTATTTATTCCTTCTTATATTCCGCTCCTCCCAGCAGGCTCGGGGCGGATCACAACATAAAAACCCGGCTAACATGTGGCATTCACGTCGCCGTACAATAAAAGCATAATACATAAAAAGATACACATTGGTCCCGAGATTAACAATTGTGTCAAGCCATGGTATTTCAGTGTTGGGGTAATTAGTCAAGAGATGGATACATTCGGCATTGTTCGCCTAACCGAAGGCCAGTCTAAGCAGGGCGGTTTTACAGGCCCTGCGGAACGGAATGAGCTCCCCGGCGCACGGACGTCATCTGGGAGAGAGTTCCAGAGTACCGGTGCCGCCACCGGAAAAGGCCCTTTGCCTGGTCACGGACAAATGGCAGGTGCGGACCGATGGAATTTGGAGAAGATTAGACTCCCCTGAACGTAGTGATCTCGGGGTACATATGGGGCAAGGCGGTCCCTCAAGTACGCAGGCCCTAGGCCGTGTAAGGCCTTAAAGGTTAACACCAACACCTTGAAGGCAATTCGGTACTCAACAGGCAGCCAGTGCAGTTAAAGATCTATGTTGGGAATTCCAGTACCTTTGGTGTACTTTTATCTTGAAATATTATACAAAATGAGAATATTCAAAATCACATTAAAGTATTATATAAAACTAGGATTTTCAAGAATTACATCTGTACACTTTATTATAGGGAAATAAGATTTTTTAGGCACAGTGAGTTAAACCACTGAGCTGAATCTGCTGACCAAAAGGTCAGCGGTTTGAATCTGGGGAATGGGGTGATCTCCCACTGTTAGTCTCAGCTTCTGCTAAACTAGCAGTTCAAAAATATGCAAGTGTGAGTAGATCAATAGGTACGGCTTCTGTGGGAAGGTTAGGGTGCTCTATGCAGTCCTTGGAGGTGTCTACGGACAACGCTGGCTCTTTGGCTTAGAAATGGAGATGGGCACCACTCCCCAGAGTCAGGCACTAGACTTTATGTCAAGGGGAAACCTTTCCAACTTAATGCATTATTGGAGTGTAGTGTGGTTTCCGGGCTGTATGGCCGGAAACCACACAACACCCCAGTGATTGTGAAATCCTATGACAATACAATGCAATGCTGATTGAGTTTGGAATTGCCTTATAATGTTCATCTCATCTTTGATTTAGAATACTGTAGACTCTTTTCATAACATGTAAAATGAATGCAGTTCAAACATTACTTTAATTGTCATGGCTGAATTCTAAGTAATAATAATAAACTGGGTAATGATTCAGTGTTTATCAATCCTTTATTCAGAAAATGCATACCCAAGCAATGGTAGGTAGTTATATTTATATTGTTATCTTAAAAATCAAATACAACAAATAACAATATTAATAAATAACAAAACAATATAATAAATAACATAAATTGATATGTTAGTAAAGTACAAATAATAAAAACAAGTAATAAATATGATACATTAATATCAGTGAATAAAATATAAACTAATATAAGTAATGTAAGAAATTCATGTTAATAAAATATAAACAATAAACTAATATAATAAAATATAGCTATAAGTTAATAAGAATAAAAATAAGAAACTAATATAACAAACACAATAAATTAATATAAATGAATAAAAATAGAAATAAACCAATATTAACAAATTGACAAAATATAGCTAAAGTAATATAGTGACTAAAATATAAATTAATATTACTATTTAATATAAGTTAATTGAAATAAGGAACTAATATAATAAATACGCTAAGCTAATATAGGGTGATAAAATAATAAATGAGTGAAATAAATATAATAAACTAATTATAAACAGGCTGGATGGCCATCTGTCGGGGGTGTTTTGAGATTTTCCTGCTTCATGGCAGAAAGGGGTTGGACTGGATGGCAGACGAGGTCTCTTCCAGAAAATGATTGTACGATTCTATAGTATAGGTTAATAAAAATAGTAATAATAAAAATAAGAAATATAATAAACTAATATGAGTTAGTAAAAAATAGTAAGAAAGATTAACAAATATAAGAAATATAACAAACTAAAACGGATAAATAAAAATAAGAAATATAATAAATAAGAAATATGAACTAATACGGGTTAGTAAAAATAGTACGAATAAACATAAATATCACAAACTAATATGGGTTAATAAAAATGAACAAATGTAATAAATAATAAATATAATAAACTAATATGGATTAATAAAAATAGTAATAATAAATATAATAAATTAATGTGGGTTAGTAAAAATAGCAAACATAATAAGAAATATTACAAACTAATATGTGTTAATAAAAATAGTAATAATAAATGAATGTAATAAATAACAAATATTACAAACTAATATGTGTTAATAAAAATAGTAATAATATAATAAACTAATATGGGTTAGTAAAAATAGTAATATAATAAATTAATATGAGTTAATAAAAATAGTAATAATATAATAAACTAATATGGGTTAGTAAAAATAGTAATAATATAATAAACTAATATGGGTTAATAAAAATAGTAATAATATAATAAACTAATATGGGTTAGTACAAATAGTAATAATATAATAAATTAATATGAGTTAATAAAAATAGTAATATAATAAACTAATATGGGTTAGTAAAAATAGTAATAATATAATAAATTAATATGAGTTAATAAAAATAGTAATAATATAATAAACTAATATGGGTTAGTAAAAATAGTAATAATAATATAATAAACTAATATGGGTTAATAAAAATAGTAATATAATAAACTAATATGGGTTAGTAAAAATAGTAATAATATAATAAATTAATATGAGTTAATAAAAATAGTAATATAATAAACTAATATGGGTTAGTAAAAATAGTAATAATAATATAATAAACTAATATGGGTTAATAAAAATAGTAATAATATAATAAACTAATATGGGTTAGTAAAATAGTAATAATATAATAAATTAATATGAGTTAATAAAAATAGTAATATAATAAACTAATATGGGTTAATAAAAATAGTAATGATATAATAAATTAATATGAGTTAATAAAAATAGTAATAATAATATAATAAACTAATATGGGTTAATAAAAATAGTAATAATATAATAAACTAATATGGGTTAGTAAAAATAGTAATAATATAATAAATTAATATGAGTTAATAAAAATAGTAATAATATAATAAACTAATATGGGTTAGTAAAAATAGTAATAATAATATAATAAACTAATATGGGTTAGTAAAAATAGTAATAATATAAACTAATATGGGTTAGTAAGAATAGTAATAATATTATAAATTAATATGGGTTAGTAAAAATAGTAATAATAATATAATAAACTAATATGGGTTAATAAAAATAGTAATAATATAATAAATTAATGTGTTAATAAAAATAAAAATAATATAATTATGGGTTAGTAAAATTAGTAAACATAATAAGAAATATAATAAGCTAATATGGGTTAGTAAAAATAGTAATAATAATATAATAAATTAATATGTGTTAATAAAAATAGTAATAATAATATAATAATAAATTAATATGTGTTAATAAAAATAGTAAACATATAATAATAATATAATAAATTAATATGGGCTAATTAAAATAGTAATAATAATATAATAAATTAATATGTGTTAATAACAATAGTAAACATATAATAATAATATAATAAATTAATATGGGCTAATTAAAATAGTAATAATAATATAATAAATTAATATGTGTTAATAAAAATAGTAAACATATAATAATAATATAATAAATTAATATGGGCTAATTAAAATAGTAATAATAATATAATAAATTAATATGTGTTAATAACAATAGTAAACATATAATAATAATATAATAAATTAATATGGGTTAATAAAAATAGTAATAATAATATAATAAATTAATATGTGTTAATAACAATAGTAAACATATAATAATAATATAATAAATTAATATGGGTTAATAAAAATAGTAATAATAATATAATAAATTAATATGTGTTAATAACAATAGTAAACATATAATAATAATATAATAAATTAATATGGGCTAATTAAAATAGTAATAATAATATAATAAATTAATATGTGTTAATAACAATAGTAAACATATAATAATAATATAATAAATTAATATGGGTTAATAAAAATAGTAATAATAATATAATAAATTAATATGTGTTAATAACAATAGTAAACATATAATAATAATATAATAAATTAATATGGGCTAATTAAAATAGTAATAATAATATAATAAATTAATATGTGTTAATAACAATAGTAAACATATAATAATAATATAATAAATTAATATGGGCTAATTAAAATAGTAATAATAATATAATAAATTAATATGTGTTAATAAAAATAGTAAACATATAATAATAATATAATAAATTAATATGGGTTAATAAAAATAGTAATAATAATATAATAAATTAATATGTGTTAATAACAATAGTAAACATATAATAATAATATAATAAATTAATATGGGCTAATTAAAATAGTAATAATAATATAATAAATTAATATGAGTTAATAAAAATAGTAATATAATAAATTAATATGGGCTAATTAAAATAGTAATAATAATATAATAAATTAATATGTGTTAATAACAATAGTAAACATATAATAATAATATAATAAATTAATATGGGCTAATTAAAATAGTAATAATAATATAATAAATTAATATGTGTTAATAACAATAGTAAACATATAATAATAATATAATAAGCTAATATGGGTTAATAAAAACAGTGAATAGTAATGAAGGCATGGACTGAAGGGGCCCTCCTGAGGTTGGGCCTCCCATTTGCTGAGGGGAAAGGAATCCCCTGAGGCACCACATCTCCCTGAGGAGGGGGGAGGCGCCGATTGGCGAGGGCTCCCATCCGTCACAGGAGGAGGGCGCCCCTCATTGGCCACGCCAGCCGGGGCCCGCCTCCCCCTCGTGGCGGGAGCGGCGGTTGGTGCGGCTTCCCTCCTGAGGTAAAAAAGTTGGGAAAGAAAGAAGGCGAGGGAGCGGGAGAGAGCAGGGAGGAGGAGGAGGGCGGCATGGAGCCCCACCGGAGGAGGCGGCGGCAGGAGCAGCAGGAGGAGGAGGCCGAGGGAGAGGAGGAGGAGGAGGAGGCCGAAGGAGAGGAGGAGGACGGCGCCCCCGCCTCGCCGCCCTTCTTCCTGCTGTACCCGGGCCGAGGAGCCGGGAGAGGCCCAGCCGCCGCCCTCCAGGCGCCCGGCCGGCGGCCCCAAAGCGCCTGGAGGGCCGCCCCGCCCGGAAGCCCCGCCGGCGGGACCCCGCTCCCCGTCCTCCTCAGCTACGTCGCCGCCGAAGGAGCCCACCCGCACCGGAGCGGAGGCGCCGCCCGTGAGTACAGGCCTGGGGGAGGGGGGAGGGGAGGGGGAGGAGGGGAAGCCGGGTTGGGGGGGGGGGCTCTTCTTAAAGGACCCCGCCCAGGCCCTGTGTGTCTGTGTATCTATCTATCTATCTCAGGCCTGGGTAATTTCGGCCCTCCAGGTGTTTTGGACTTCAGCTCCCACAATTCCTATCGGTTGTTCGTAATGGTGAGAGTTAAAAGTCCAAAACATCTGGAAGGCCAAAGTTTGCCCAGGCCTGGTATAGATATACGTATGGAAGTCAGCCTGAAGGAAACGGAAGTCCTCTACCAGCCCGCACCACAGGAAGAACACCATCATCCCCACGTCAGCATAGGCACATCTGCGCTTAAGTCCGTCCAGCAGTTCACCTCCCTGGGAAGCATCATCTCTTCAGACACCGAGATTGGCAAAGAGATAGATCACAGATTAGCAAAGGCTTAGAGTGCATTTGGACTCTTCACAAAAGAGTCTGGAGCAACAAGAACCTGAGGCAAAGCACCAAAATCAGTGTGTACAGAGCTATCATACTGTCTATTCTCCTCTGTGGGTCTGAAACATGGGCCACCTATCGCCAACACCTACGACTCCTCAAACGCTTTCATCAGCGCTGTCTTCGCACAATCCTAAATATACACTGGACCGACTATGTGAGGAATGTCGCTGTTTTGCGCAAGCAGGGATAACCAGCATTGAGGGCATGCTATTGAGAACACAGCTGCACTGGGCAGGGCACGTCTCTGGGATGGAGGACCACCGCCTCCCAAAGATACTATACGGTGAACTCGCCACGGGTCAGCGCAAGAGAGGCGCCCCCAAAAAGAGATATAAGGACTCCCTGAAACAACATTTCAGGCTCGGCCAGATTGATCACCAGGCCTGATACAGATATACGTATGGATATACACACACAGCTCTTTGGGCTGGAAGTCAGCCTGAAGAAAACGGAAGTCCTCTACCAGCCCGCACCACAGGAAGAACACCATCATCCCCACGTCAGCATAGGCGAATCTGTCTATTCTCCTCTGTGGGTCTGAAACATGGGTCACCTATCGCCAGCACCTACGACTCCTCGGACGCTTTCATCAGCGCTGTCTTCGCACAATCCTAAATATACACTGGACAGACTATGTGAGGAATGTCGCTGTCCTTGAGCAAGCAGGAATCACCAGCATTGAGGGCATGCTATTGAGAACACAGCTGCGCTAGGCAGGGCACGTCTCTAGGATGGAGGACCACTGCCTCCCAAAGATACTACTCTATGGTGAACTCACCACAGAGGCGCCCCCAAAAAGAGATAGTACAGGCCTTGAGGAGGAGGGGAGGGGAAGAAGGAGAAGCCGGGTTGGGGGGGGGGGGCTCTTCTTAAAGGACCCCGCCCAGGGCCTGTGTATACTCTCTGTGTGTGTCTGTCTATTTATATATCTATCTATATTAGGCATGGGTAATTTCGGCCCTCCAGGTGTTTTGGACTTCAGCTCCCACAATTCCTATCGGTTGTTCGGAATGGTGAGAGTTAAAGTCCAAAACATCTGGAAGGCCAAAGTTTGCCCAGGCCTGATATAGATATACGTATGGAAGTCCTCTACCAGCCTGCACCACAGGAAGAACACCATCATCCCCACGTCAGCATAGGCACATCTGTGCTTAAGCCCGTCCAGCAGTTCACCTACCTGGGAAGCATCATCTCTTCAGACACCGAGATTGACAAAGAAATAGATCACAGATTATCAAAGGCTTAGAGTGCAATTGCAACCGCAAATTCTACTTCAAAGGAACAACCATCCTCTGCTAACCATACCAAATATATTTTTGTAGTGGCATGTCGTTATCCTTGGCAGTTTAAAGACGTGGTTTTTCAATTTAACAGCTCAGTTACCTGTGTGCCATTACATGAATGCTTATGAATATCACTTGTTCAAAGAGTTGACTTTTAACAAGATTATGCTTTCCTTGACAAGTGGTTTTCAAAAGGTGGTCTCTATGTTCATAGTGATGCCAAGATTGATAAAGAGATAGATCACAGATTAGCAAAGGCATATAGTGCATTTGGACTCTTCACAAAAGAGTCTGGAGCAACAAGAACCTGAGGCAAAGCACCAAAATCAGTGTGTACAGAGCTATCATACTGTCTATTCTCCTCTGTGGGTCTGAAACATGGGCCACCTATCGCCAACACCTACGACTCCTCAAACACTTTCATCAGCGCTGTCTTCGCACAATCCTAAATATACACTGGACCGACTATGTGACGAATGTCGCTGTCCTTGAGCAAGCAGGGATCACCAGCATTGAGGCCATGCTATCGAGAACACGGCTGCGCTGGGCAGGGCACGTCTCTGGGATGGAGGACCACCGCCTCCCAAAGATACTACTCTACGGTGAACTCGCCACGGGTCAGCGCAAGAGAGGCGCCCCCAAAAAGAGATATAAGGACTCCCTGCAACAACATCTCAGGCTCGGCCAGATTGATCACCAACAATGGTCCACCCTGGCCTCACATCAGGAGGCATGGAGACGCACTATCCACAATGCTGTGGCCTCTTTCGAGAAGACACGCCAAATGGGTCTCGAAGAGAAACGACAACGCAGAAAGAACTGCAACTTGGAAACAACATCACCCAAGGAGACTTTCTGCTGTGCTTTCTGCAACCGGACTTGCCTATCTCAGATTGGCTTTTTTAGTCATCAACACGCTTGTAAAAAGCATGGGATGAATCCTTCCTGAATCTTCGTTCGCGAAGTAATGCCGAGAGAGAGATACACGCATATGCATATGCACACAAAAATATATGCGTCCACACACACACATATACACATAGGCATATATATATATACGCACACACATATACATGGGCGCACACATATACACACTTAAGTTTGCCCATGCCTGATATATAGATATACATACACATATATGCATACACAAATATGCATCCACGCACACATATATACATTCACACACATATACATGGGTGCATACACACATATATGCACGCACACATATACAGACATACATGCACATGAACACGTATATACATACATCCACATTTATATCCACATACATATATACACACGGATATTTATATGCATATACATACATACACACACACACATACTATATATATATATATATATATATATATATATATATACACACACACATACACCCACGTATATAAACACTAGAGCTGTTCTATAATTTCGGATATGCCCAATTTTCGGAAGCTTTTTGGATACTTCTGACTTTTTAAGCAATTTTGAGAGCAACCCTCCCAATAGGAAATCCGGAATTCCGAATTTCGTATGTCATTTCCGAATCTTCTTGCTGATTGCTCATTGGCTGATGGCTAACAGCTGACTCTCCCTTCTGCTGACTTTTTTTGCCCATTTTTGAAAACAGACGCCATTTTTGAAGACTTCCGAATTTCGAAAATACTTCTGAATCAATCCGAAATTTATCGTCCATATAATTCGAAATGACAGCTACAATTAGATCCGAAACAAGTTTCGAAACGTCTTTTTCTTGGATCAACCAGTCCTAATAAACACACATACATTTATATGCACACTCTCACACACATTTATTTATTTATTTTATTTACTTCGAATTTCGGAGCGGTTTACAACAAAATAGAAGTAAACATGACAACAAATACACAATTATAACATACACAAACAAGACATGTACTATTTACTACTACTACAAGCACACATGCACTTGCACACACACATATATGCTCACACACATTTATATGCACACACATTATACACACATGTACATTTATATGCACACAAATGAACATACAAACATGTCTACACTCATACACACGTGTGTGCACGCACATATACACACACTGTATACATATGTACATGAGAGTGTATAATATACACATATATACACACACGGACACACTGTATATATACATTACACACGTGTGCGTATACACACATGTACAGTATATATATATGTGTGTGTGTGTGTGTGTGTGTATACAGGCAGTCCCTAAGTTACAAAAAGGACAGGTTCTGTAGGTTTTTCTTTAGTTGAATTTGTTTGTAAAAGCAGGTACATTTTTAAGTGTAACTCCAGCCTCCCCCCCCCTCTATATATGTATAATCATTGTGTGTGTGTATGTATATATATAGAGAGAGAGAACAAACAACACGTGCACGTAGGGAAGGGATCACACCCTGTGGTGTTTGGTTTTCTGTCTGTGTCCTGTTCAGAAGGTTTCTCATATTTTGTCCCTGTGATAAGTTGATTTTGAAAACAAGTGGCTGGTTCTGGAAACAAGGATTGGTGAGAAAGCTTTAGTGGAAACCTATTTCCCCCATGATAATTCTTCCAGGATTGGATTTCCCTTCCTTTTGAGAGGTAGATTTCTCATACTTCCTGTTCTTAACTCTGAATTGTTTGTAAGTTGGATGTTTGTAACTCTGGGACTCTTATCTATCTATCTATCTGCATACATACACACAAACACATATATACTGTACATATAGTATATATGCTCACACACACTTCTACTCATATGAATGCAGGTGTATATCTATATCCGCATCACACACACATTTATAGTCATATATATACACACAGGTGATAATACAAAATTTCACTTGTCGCCTGTCCCTCCTAATGGCTTGAGTCAGGGTACAAAAAGTCAAAATATATTGATGTAAATATATACAATAAATTACATAGATAAATATATATATTAAAAACTTGCACTAAACACAGATACAAAATTGACATTCTTGCAGTCCCCAAATTGCAAACATCTACAGTTAAGAATGAGGCTGAGACAATAGGAAGTGAGAGAAATCTACCCCTCGGAAGGAAGGGAAATTCACTCCTGGAAGAGTTATCATTGGGAAAAGATGTCTCCACTAAAGCTTTATCACCAATCCTTGTTGCCATAACAAACCACATTTTTCAAAATCTAGTTTTCACAGGGCCAGAAAGTGAGGTGCACCACAGGGGGATTAACCCTTCCAAATGCTTCCAAATGCCTATATATATATATATATAGATAGATAGATATAGATATATAGTAAAGGTAAAGGTTTCCCCTTGACATTAAGTCTAATTGTGTCCGACTCTGGGGTGTGCTCATCTACATTTCTAAGCTGAAGAGCCGGCATTGTCCGTAGACACCTCCAAGGGCATGTGGTAGGTATGACTGCATGGAGTGCCATTACCTTCCCGCCAAAGCGGTGCCTATTAATCTACTCAGATTTGTATGTTTTCGAACTGCTAGGTTGGCAAAAGCTGGGGCTAACAATAGGAGCTCACCCAACCACAGATTCGAACTGCCGATTTCTGATCAGCAAGTTCTGTAGCTTAGAGGTTTAATCCGCTGCGCCACCACAGCCCAAGATAGATAGATAGATAGCTGGAGTTACACTTAAAAAATTTACTTCTTCTGACTTGTATACAAATGCAGCTTAAGAGCAAACCTACAGAACCTATCTTGTTTGTAGCTTGGGGGCTACCTGTACATGTATATATAGAAATTAGAGTTATATATGCAGGTATATGTATATACTTTTATTTACTCAAGTATAATGTGCCATCGAATGTAATGGGCACCTCCATTTTGAAGGTATTCATTACAAAAAAGGATTTTCTAGGGAGGTGGTGGTAGCCACGAAAAGGCTGGTGGGAAGCCATGCCTCTTCACTTGGCCTCTCTCCACCTGCTTTTTTGAATCTATCACTAGTTTCTCACCAGCCTTTTTCCTGGGCAGAACTGCCTCTCTCTCTCTGTCACCAGCTGGAATCTCTTGCCCAACAGTACAGATGGCTGTAGGTGCATGATCTAGTCACTAGTGCACCATCAGATTTAATTCACACCTCACTTTAAACAATGTAATTTAGCCAAAAACGGTGAACATTAGACTCGAGTAAATACCGTAATATGTGTATAACACACACCCATCCAGGCACACTCACAAAACTTATAGGCACATACTTGTGTGTTTCCATCCATGCATATTCATATGTATACTGTATATGTACATATACTAGTGTTATATAGAATCATAGTTGGAAGAGACCTCATGGGCCATCCAGTCCAACCCCCTGCAGGAAAATTGCATTCAAAGCACCCCCAACAGATGGCCATCCAGCCTCTGTTTAAAAGCCTCCAAAGAAGTAGCCTCCACCACACTCTGGGGCAGAGAGTTCCACTGCTGAACAGCTCTCACAGTCAGGAATGTCTTCCTAATGTTCAGATGAAATCTCCTTTCTTGTAGTTCGAAGCCATTGTTCCACGTCCTAGTCTCCAGGACAGCAGAAAACAATCTTGCTCCCTCCTCCCTATGACTTCCTCTCACATATTTATACATGGCTATCATGTCTCCTCTCAGCCTTCTCTTCTTAAAGCTAAACATACCTAGCTCTCGAAGCCGCTCCTCACAGGGCTTGTTGTATAGAGCCTTGATAATTTTAGTCGCCCTCCTCTGGACACATTCCAGCTTGTCAATATCTCTGTCAGCATATGTGCATGTATGTGTATATAACCCATATGTATAACAGACATCCATCCAGAGACACGCACACAGAGGTTCGCATATATGTGTATGTCTATTAATTTGTCACTGTTTTATTAGACCATGGATGCTGTATATTTCGGGAGCGCCATGTTACTTTTAGGGCCTATCTATCTACTCCCCCCTGCCCAATCAGCTTTTAAGGGTGGGGTTAATTCTCACTGGTTCTCTGTCTGTCTGATTCTCCCTCTTTTGCTTTCAGTTCAAGATCCTGTCATCCCCTCTCTATCCCCTGTAGTCTTATTTATACAATCTACTCATCACCGACCAGCTTAAAACAGCCACTGAGCTTATTATGATCAATGTAAGCTAAAATTAAATTTGTAACCACTCTAGTAAGGAGATCCTACAGCTCCCATCCTTTGTATTTTCACTAACAAATAAATTTGTGGTACTTGCTCCCCCAAAAAGCATGCCTTGGCTAGCAGTTATTCTTATATATGTGGGGTGCATCTCCCCCTCCCCCTAAAATCACCACCTTCCCCATACAGTACAAGGTTTTCTTCCTGCCCAAAGATCCTAACACAAAAGCTCATTATTCTAATATATAAATTGGCTTTTCTTCAGCATGGTTATTGCTTTGAACAAGATTAAAAATACATTATTTCAAACACCAGCATAATATATAGTACAGTTTGATTGGTAGCTTCATCCTTGGTGAAGAAGAACAAACTGGTGATTGTCTTGAGTGTTTCTGTTTGGATGATGTGAAACATGAGATAGAGCAGATGATCAATAAGAAGAACTGTTGAGTCTTACTTTGAAGTGAAGCTTTCTCCTTCACTTTTTTGTGTTCAGTCTTATTTTGTTCTGAAAGCTGACTTTACTCGAGAGATGATTCAAACGCTGGTAAGATTTTGATGAAAAATTATCAGGAAGGAAATTATCTCTTTCCATAATACTTTGTGTCTCTCCAGTTGCTGGAATTGGAACAGTTCTAATCACATGTTGTTGAAGTTCTACTAGTCTTGATTGTGAAAGAGTTTGGTTTTTAACTGGATTTGGTTTTAAATTGGCATTACCTTTATAGCAGAAGGGGCTTGATAGAAGTTCTCATGCAAAAAAGTAGTTTTTTGCTCTTATAGAGATTTTATTTTGGTGTTTAGTACTATCAAATGGTATAATTTCTGCTCAGATGTAATTATTATTCTCTAAATCACTGTTCCTCAAAATTGTGGTCTCTAGATCTGTGCCTTCTCCGAACCATTGATTGATGGCCTCTCGTATCTGATAGTCTGGAAACTGAATTAAACATTACTGTTCCCCACAGCTCTTACAAAGAAAGGATGGCTGTTAGGAGTTGTGGGAGTTGAAGTTCAAAACACCTGGAGGGGCCAACTTTGCCCATGCCTGGTTTAGGCTTTCCAACATATCTTCCAAGAGTTACAGTCTTCACATTATCTTCTGTACACAGTATTAAAATAATTCAGCAGAAGTGGCACAGAGAGAATAGGGATAGTTACGTGCACCACAGAAAAGAAGTTCAAAATGTTTAAGCAAATCTTTTATTGAATAGTCTAGAGACCACTTGAAAAATATGCTAAAATGCATCCAGGAAAAATCTCTTGTGAATGCCATTCCGCAGACAAGATGCCACTGCCACTTTGGTTGTTATCTCTTTTATGAATGGTTTCTATACATAACAGAGGTTAGTCACACTGTTGATGTACTAGTTTAACCTGTCCAGTGGCATAAACACATCATAGCTTACGAATTCGTAACAGTTAATGGAGTGTCATGCTAATCTTTGCCAAGTCTTTGTGAGTCAGGTACTTATCTACGTTAAGCAGAAAGCAAAACTGAGGCAGGGTGTTAATTACTTTCTTTGGAGTGAAAGGAAGTAGAAGTAATGCTTGAATTTGGTAACCCTTATAAAGCTTTGTAATATCATACTATAGCTATAGTTCTAGGTTGTGAAGTAGTGTGGGATAATATGGTGTGTGGGCTGGAGGGTTCTTTTTATGAGCATCTGTAACCAAGCTTTTATGTGTTGTTGAAGGCTTTCATGGCTGAAATCACTGGGTTGCTGTGAGTTTTTCGGACTGTATAGACTTTCATGATTGCTCATTGTTTTTATGGATTTTTAAAAAATCTGTCACAAAATTGGCCTTAGTATCTATTTAAAAATATTTTATTGATATTATATATAGATGCATGTAACACACACACAACACAACAGATAACATAACATAATACCATAATAAGTCTTATTGGTTGTAAATACAAATCAAAATTTAAAAAATTCAAAGTTCATTTCCCACTTTCTTATCATTAGTTTACCTGATTCTACCAAATTGGCTAAAAGGAACAACCCCCCTCTAATATACACTTTGAAAACCCCAAACCAAAACCTGGAAGCATTTTATCAGTATTTATATTGGATAATCAGAGTTATGTGCTCAAATAAAATAGATTTCCAGCAGAAATAGGAATCATACGGTCCTTCGGATATTGTTAGATTGTAGCTTCCACAATCTTTAGACAGGGTAGCCTGTGGCGAGGAATGCTGGGAGTTACAGTCCAACATAATCTGAAGGGCTCCATGATCCCCAATCTTAATCTTTGCATGCCATTTTTAGTTCCAATGAGAAAAGACTCAGTGTTATTTACTGTATGACTTAACAAGTTCCCATTTATTTAGTCAGTCACATCTCTTTGGGCTATCATTTGGATTTAAGTCTTAACCTTTGTTAGGATTAGATCTAAAAGAAGAGACAATCAGAATGGTACAGTAGGGAAGGAGAAGTCTAGACCACCTAAAAGCAATTAAAGCCCTAAAAGTAAACGAGAACAGGACATGAATAAAGAGCAGGAATACTGTATGCAGACAGTAGTAGTTCAGGAGTCATATAAATAATCATATCCAGCAACCTTTTAATGTGTGAATTTTCTGAAAATCGGTTTGTGATCTGCTATGGCAAAGGATTCTGCACAGCAAATACTTGGTAGTTAGCTGTATGGTCTGAAGAGATAGTTGAACTTGTTTTAGAAACAACTGGAGAGACCATAACTTTTATTAAGCATATTTTCATTATTGTTCTTTGTGCATCGTCCATATAAACATAACAGAAATGTAGAATGCATTCCATATTAATTCTGCTGTAGTTGTCCATTAGCACGATACAGCACTTTATATTGGATTGAAATGGCAAACTGGTGGACAAGACCCAATGCTTCAATTATGGACGGAACACTGTTTTTAACTGATGTGAATATATATAATGCATTTTAATGTTAATTGTATTTTAATGAATTTTAATGCTAGCTGTAATTTACTGTATTTAATTTTAACTGTTTTGGGGTTTTTATTATATGTATGCTGTGTTGGCATCGAATTGTTGCCGTTGTTAGGCCGCTCGGAGTCCCCCCTCGGGAGTTGAGAAGAAGCGGGGTAGAAATGGTGGAAATAAATAAATAAAGTCATGCATACAAATCAGTGTTCATAATGTATAACAGATACATATTTTCTAGCAGTTCTTTCAATAATTTACTCCTCTTGTACAGGCTTTAACTTTACACTCATAACATATGCTTCCTTTGTAGCTCTTATATAATATCCAGGCAATCTTACTAACTTTAAAAATTGCTTAGCATTTTAGATATTAGATATACTGTACATACTTTATGTATGAGAGATGCATTGCTGGAACTGAGTGCTCTTCCTGTGGAAGGCTGTGGTCAGCGATATAGGACAGAAGTTTTTCTTTCTTTCTTTGGCCAGTTCTTAATTTTAGTCATTTAATTCATTAGTAGTAATAAATGGATGTCAACATAAATTGTGAAACTAGAGGATTCTCTATGGATGAGAGTTTAATTCTTTTTGAAATAGGTAAGTGGACAATAATGGCATATCATACACAGTTTGTTGGGTATGCTAACATTAGTGGACATGTTACTGTCCTAGAATTATGTGTTGCATGAGCTCAAAAACCAGAGGGACATACCACATACAGAGCTTAAATTGAAACAGCAATTTTGGTTGTTATGTAATGGTTGTAATGTGTCTTTTAGGCTTATTTGATAACCAAGGGTTTGGTCTTGAGAACAAACATCACACTCTAAGAAGTGTATCTGGTATCATTTATAATAAACTAGCTTGGGGACCCGGCGGTGCCCGGGTCATCTGAGAAGTGCAGCAGGATGTAGAGTGGGTCATGGGGGCTCTGTGTGCCAAGTTTGGTCTTGATCCATCATTATTGGGAGTTGCAGTGGTATCATGAAATTACTGAAGGTAGTGGAAGTCCCATCATCTCTGGTCCACCCTCCCCCAAAGTGTAGGAGGATGTAGATTGGGTCATGGGGGCTCTGTGTGCTAAGTTTGGTCTGTATTGGTGATTGGATGAGGGTTGCATTGTTTTTAGGAAGTGAGTGAAGGTACTTCAAGTCCCATCATCTGTGGTCCATCTCACACAAAACTGCACTAGGATGTAGAGTGGGTCATGAGGGCTCTGTGTGGCAGGTTTGGTGTTGATCAGTCATTGGATTAGGTTTGTAGCAGTCTTGGAAAGTGAGAGAAGGTACTGCAAGTCCCATCATCCATGGTCCACCCTTCTCTGATCTGCGCCAGGATGTAGAGTGGGTCATGAGGGCTGTGTGTGCCAGGTTTGGTGTTGATCAGTCGTTGGATTAGGTTTGTAGCAGTCTTGGAAAGTGAGGGAAGGTGCTGCAAGTCCCATCATCCATGGTCTGCCCCCCTCCAAAGTTCAGTAGGATGTAGAGTGGGTCACTGGGGCTCTGTGTGCCAAGTGTGGTCTTTATCCGTGTTTGTTGGGGGCCACAGTGGTCTGTGGGAACAGAGGGGTGTGAAAGTACTACAAATCCCATCATCCATTGTCAGTCCTCCCCCAAACCTCACCAGGACCTGAAGGCAGTCATAGGGGTTATGTATGCCAAGTTTGGTCTCGATCAGTGATTGGATGAGGGTTGCAGCGGACTTGGGAAGTGAGTAGAGGTACTTCAAGTCCCATCATCCATGGTCCACCCTCCTCCAAACTGCACCAGGATGTAGAGTGGGTCATGGGGGCTGTGTGTGCTAAGTGTGGTCTGTATTGGTCCTTTTTGGTGGCCTCAGTGGTCTGTGGGAACCAAAGTGTTTGAAAGTACTACAAATCCCATAATCCGTGGGTCATGTCCCCCGAACCGCACCAGGACATAAAGGGGGTTAGGGGGGTTATGTGTACCAAGTTTGGTGCAGGCCCATCACCCGCGCTGGTCGCTGTGGCCTGTGAAAGTGGCTGCCACATATCCGCCCTCCCGCCTTCCGCACACATACATACAAACATTACGCTTTATAAAGGTATACAGGTACAGATATACAGATACAGATTTCAGCTTTCGAAGGCCTTTCCTATTGTACTGTGTTATCTGTCACTCAGAAGTCTTCCATGGCATCATTTTCAGCAAAGTAGTTGATGTTAAATTTGGTCAAGTATTCTGACTGACAATAGGATGGGGGAATTGATGGCTGCTGTAATTCTTTTATGTGTATACTTAATCTTACACTACTACTATAACATTTACTTCATTGCAATACTGTATTCTTTTAATCTCAAGTCATCTAGTTTGGAGTTTGCAGTAATCCTAAATTCAGTTGGAGTCTGGGTTGTTTTGTTATGGACATTGAAAATGGATTTTTTTTCTGCAAAAGAAACCGTTCTTACTGGCTGTAGCGTTTGAATTAAGACAATGTAAAATGATATTGATGATTCAACCTTGGTTTATAGATCTTAGCCTCCCCACTATTGTAACATGTTTCGTATCTCTTACATATGCAGAATTTTACTTTCTGCATAGTATCAAATATTTCTTCATTTAATTTTATTGTTTATTATAATATTTTAATAAAGAGGTGGTCTTTATTATAATAAAGAGCCCCTGGTGGTTCAGTGGATCAAATTCTTGTGCTGGCAGGACTGCTGACCAATAGGTCAGCGGTTCGAATCTGGGTTGAGTGGGTTGAGCTCCCTCCGTCAGTTCTAGCTTCCCATGCAGGGACATGAGAGGAGCCTCCCACAAGGATGGTAAAACATCAAATATCTGGGTGTCCCCTGGGCAACGTCCTTGCAGACGGCCAATTTTCTCACACCAGAAGCGACTTCGGTTTCTCAAGTCGCTCCTGACACGGAAAAAAAAAATCCTTGGGACTTTTTACATATAGTTTGAAATGTTTACAATTTTTCCATGTTTTTTTAATTTAATAAAGTGTAGCCAATTTCTTTGAGCAAATTCTTAAAAATGATTTCATGCAGGATCCAGGACTGAATTCTATATAACCTTAACTGAAATGGATTTCTTGTCATTGTCCATCTGTTCTTCTTAGTATGGAGGTGGTTAATCATTAATATACATCCAAGAGTAATTCCCTGTTCGGTTCATGTTTCGTGCTTTCTTAAGAGCACTAGGTATTTGAGATCACTGTAGTCCTTAGCATCATAAGTAATCTTCAAAAAGTGAAAAGGAGTGAAGATTTTAAAGTAAAAATTACAATGAATTAATTAGTGTTCTGTTCATATTGGATTACATATGGAAGTGATGCCTTTTCTAGGGCCCTTCCACACAGCCATATAGCTCAGAATATCTGCTTTGAACTGGGATATCTGAGTCCACACTGTCATATATTCCTGTTCAAACCAGAAAATGTAGGATTTTATTCAGCTGTGTGGAAGGGGCTCTAGAGTTTTTCTAATAGATATGCAGTAACCTTGAGATTTGTTTTACAACATGTTGTAATCTCTCTAAAATTAAATATGACTGTACATTATGTTATTGCATATAATATGCTATGTACAAGCAAAGTATGACATGAGGAACAGTATTTTCTTCTTCTATCATTCATATTAAATTGACTTGCTAGAATTAGAAAGGCAGGGGTGGGGTACAAGGCATTGCAGAGCAGTTATATCCTAATCTTTGCTAAATAGTGAAATTTGTGCTTTGTTTGGTGTTGATCTCCCATGCTCATATGCATCTGACTCACACTTTATACTGCTCACAAACGTGTTTTATATCTCTTTGTGACATGAGACTAGCTGAGCAGAAAGGCATGCATTGTATTATGTCTATGATCACAGATTGACTAGCAGAGTCTGAAAAGAGGGCTGTGGATGCTGAGAGCAAGATCAGCTTAATTACTCTTCCTGCATCAGCAGCATCTATAAAGCATCCTGGGAATTGCTTGCCCTACGCTCAGAGAAATCTGGTCACATGAGTCTGAATTTTCAGCTCAGTTCATTAGTCAGCCATTTTGGTCAACACCCTGCTTACTGCGCACAACCAATCCTATTATCACTCGCTGGCTTGGCTCATTTGAAGTGGGGAGAGAGAAAGAGATACGGTGGTAGATTTCACCAGTTCTGGATAGTGTTTCTTCAATATATTTCATCATATTTGAGGCTTTTCCCCCCAAAAGAAGCTTTTTAAAAGGAAACAGCAAAAAGAGGTATTTTTCTGATGCAGAGGCCACATTTGCAATGATTATTCAGGATTAACTGCTTCTAGTCGGTTTGAAGAAAGGAGAGTGTATTGCGGAAGAAGACAGTGGAAGAGATTACAGAAGAGAAGGGGTATATACCCCTCTCTTGCATCCTGTGCCTTGCTTTTCTCCAGAATCAGTGCAGTCTTGTGATCCTGAGCAAATCTCTTCTGATCAAGCACTGGTATTCCTCCTTTTCAGAAAGATTTTTCCATTTTAGTTTTTTTTTAAATTTAATTTTATTGTTGTACCAGCTGAGTCATCATGTCTGCTCTGACTCCTCCAAGCGATATGCCAACCCCTACTACAGACAAGATCACACAGGCTGCCATGGAGACAATATATCTTTGCAAATTTCGTGTATCCATGGATGGAGAGTGGCTCTGTTTACGAGAACTGGACGACATCTCTCTTACACCTGACCCTGAGCCTACCCATGAAGGTATGGGTACATTTGCTATCTAGAAAAACCTACAAGCCTTGTTTCGGGAGGAGGGTGTTGCTGTTCATAATTTCAAAGCATTCTTACAAAAATATGTAAAGTGGTTGTATTTAGTCAGTACAGTGTAACCTAAGCTTATATCTAAAATGGTGTATTACTTCATTACGAAAGAAGAATTAGCTGAATTTTAAAACATCAGTAATACTAGCAACAGATGTGTGTATTTGGAGCTCTTTGTTTTTCCTTAGAAGTCCCCCTCTCAACTCAGCACCAGGAATGAACGAGTTAAAGCTGGGTATTAAGTTCACCATCTGAAGCATGAATCTTGGTATTTTAATAGTAACTGGAATTTGCAGAAGTGCTTATTTACCTGAAAATTACAGCTTTTCCAAATGCCCAGATACTCTATTTAAAATATACCAATGTCAGAGTTTAAAAGATGTTCCATTGTGGTTAATAAGATGTGTAATTTAGCACAGAGGAAAATGACAATGCATGCAGTAAATAAAATGGTATAATGCTTTGAAAGCTCCTCTTTATTCTAAAACAATGAAACATCTGACAGAGCTGGTTTAGATCTATCTGCTTCTCCAAATCCTGTGGGATTCTGTTTAGATTCATACTAGAAAGACTGCTATGAAGCAAAAGTGAAAATATGTGTCTCATGTCATTTACCACACTCCACTTTAATGACAGCTGGAACAAGTACTGACTGCCACTTGGCAATGTTATTGTCCATAGTATTTTCCTTCACTTAATCCACTTCAAGGGAGAGCTATGTTTTATTTTTGCAATACACAGGTATAACTGAAGCCAGCTCACCAGCAGTTTTCAAGAGGGATTTGGCAATGTAATTTTTTTTCTTTGTTCGCGTTTCTCATTGCTGACCCGGAAATGAAACACAGCTGCCTTTTGCTGCATTATCTTCATAAACCCACTGCTGGCAGCTTATGGAAATAGCTCAACTGGGTTCGGCACCATATCAGTAAATTCTGTCCTATCATAGGGGAACTAATGAAAAGGCATTGCAGGTTTCAAAATAAAATTGTACATTCTTTCAAGTCTTTGCATTTTTGCCTGTATGACAGTGCACATAGAACTTCCAACAGATATAACAGTCTTCCTACTAGGAGATAGAAGGCAATGTTTTGAAAAACAGAGGGTAGTAAAATTAAGTTAAATGTTAGCAACTTAAGTTCATAGGCATAGATTTTGCTTCAGCTGGTGAAAACTGTTAGTCACATAATACCTGACAACCTTTGTTGCTCTGGATATCAGAATTTTTTTTGCCATGGCTCTATAAAACAAATAGTGCGGGAAGGATTATTACAATGAAAATAACATTACCTGTTTAGTTCAGATCTCGGATATGATACTTCTGTTTTTTCCTTAACATGTCAACATTTGATTTATGTAATATATTTGTGGTGTTCACACAAATCCATTCAAGAGAAGCCTTTGGCTGGCATCTTCTTTAGCAACAAGATAGTAATCTGGATTTATCTTCTTCGGGATTCATGCTTATGATTGTAAATGACAAAGTTTGACCCACAAAGCTTACCTTTTCATCCTAGTCATGCTCAAACTCAACTGTTTCCAAGGGGC
Source organism: Anolis apletophallus (assembly GCA_030556195.1). Classification (NCBI taxonomy): domain Eukaryota; kingdom Metazoa; phylum Chordata; class Lepidosauria; order Squamata; family Anolidae; genus Anolis; species Anolis apletophallus. Next base: position 102,525,840 of record JARBWK010000012.1, read on the forward strand.
TCCAGATTTGGGCAACTGGGAAATGATGTTGATCGCCTGGGGCACATTGAAAACAGCAGTTGTGGCAGAATTAGCCTTTCTGGCTACTTGTTTTCAACCGGCCCTCAACCAGAAATGCACTGCAGGTGGCATTTTCCAGTGCCAGAAATTATAGCACCTTGGAAACCAAGTTGAAAAGGTAGGGAGGTCTGACATCAGAGGTAACTATGGCAACGGAGCTCCGTCATTGTAGTCATGTCTGGTGATGCAGTATTTCAGCCTTTATGTTGCTTCAGTCCTGATATTGTTTATTTGATTTCAGATTTAGGTATTCACAGGCATCCTTTGTGATTTCAGATTTAGGCGTTCACAAGCATCCTTTGTGATTTCAGGTTTAGGCATTCATAAGCATCCTTTGTGATCACATTTTGTTCTATAAACTGCTCCATGATTGCTTTTTCAAATTGGTGCAGTTGATTATAAGTGGGTGAAACAGCAAACATGAAATTGTTTCAGAGTCCTGATTAAAAGACCCTTCAAGATCTGTAGTCTATACAAACAAGCCCCAAATAAGATGCTTGAATTAGGGAGAGTTAATGGGAAATAGCAACTGCAGTGTTGCTGATTTTGTAACTCTGCCCTTTATTAGTGCATTTCTACCTACTTGCATCCTTGAAGACACACTATGGTCTGGATATAACATATTTTATAGATTTCTTTACAGTCTCAATGTCCATCATAAAAAGATGGGGGAAATCCCATAAGCTTAGCATTTCCTATCTGAATATGAAGACTAGGATTTTTACTATTGTTAGATTAATAGTTCTTCAATACAGCACAATGTCAGCTCATTCACTTGGTTTTTTCTGCACTCCAAAAGATCTGGATTTTCAGTGCCTTATAGATTATTACTTTGTGGAGTGTTGATACATGAGTGTGTATCATTGGTGGTAAGGTATTTTATTGAACCGGAATTTATGGAAATGGTTTTTACAAGGTAAACACTTGTAATCAGAACATAATTGCTTTAATGAAAAGAACAATGGTGTATGTTTATTATTAGTTGAAACTGGTATATGTGCATGAGTGTGAGTGACATACTTGTGGCATGTATTTTAGGTACAATGTATTTTAGGTACAAAAACAATAAAAACCCATTTTTACTACTGTCTTAGTGAACACAATATCCTGTTCCTTCTGAAAGCAAGAGATTAATATGTCATTCATGGTGGAAATTAAATACACACTTCTATTAATCACTTCTCCTTTTGCAATGTACAGCACATGGTCACAGAGATGACAATCAAAGTTGCGGTGGTGAAAGATAAGCACAGGCCTGTTTGACCTGTCCACACAGTTTTTGCTGCCTGGAATGAATCAACATATGTTAAACCTGTCACTAGTCTAAACTAGCTCATAAGATTATTTTGAGGATTAAAATCTTTAGTTGCTGTGGGAAAGGCAGAATGAAAATACAATTAAAATCTTATTAACAACACAAAGAATCCAGAATAAGACTCATTAGAGCAACTCTCTTATATATGTCCCCACTTAGAATAATTACTGAGTTGAAAATAACTTATTCCCAGGTATGTTTTCATAGAATTGGAATCCTAATGGAACAACACTGTGCTTGGCTGCTCAGAATTAAGCTTACTCTGGGGTAAAGTTGTATAGGATTTTAGCAATTGTACATTTCAAGGGAGCATTTAAATTTGCATAAAGTATTATTTATTTAAAACTTTTGTACCCCGAGCTTCTCACCTCTATTGAGGGACTCACACCAGCAGAACAGCAAATATTCAATGCTATACAATTTAAAAACAACTACAACAACATATTAAAATACATAAAAACCCAGCATAAAACCACATCGCCATTAAAACCACTCAATCCATTCCACTCAATCTGTAAACGTGGTCACACATTCCGACAATAGCCAATCTCAGCCTATTCTGGGAAGGCTTGGTTCCACATCCAGGTCTTCACCAGCCTCCTAAAGGACAACAGAGAGGGGGCAGATCTAGCATCACTTGGTAGAGAGTTCCACAGCTGAGGGGCCACCACAGAGAAGGCCCTGTCTCTCGTCCCCACCAGCCGAGCTTGCGAAGCCGGTGGGACCGAGCAGGGCCTCTCCAGAGGATCTTAATGTTCTTGATGGTTCGTAGGGGACAATCTGTTTGGACAGGTAAACTGGGCTGGAACCGTATAGTGTTTTGTAGGTTAAAACCAGCACTTTGAATTGTGCCCGGAAGCTAATTGGCAGCCAGTGGAGCTGGCGCAGCAAAGGAGTTGTATGCTCCCTGTGCCCCGCTCCTGTTAGTAACCTGCTGCCGAACGTTGGATTAATTGCAGCTTCCGAGCAGTCTTCAGAGGCAACCCCACATAGAGAGCGTTGCAGTAGTCTATTCGGGATGTAACCAGAGCGTGGACCACCGTAGCCAAGTCAGACTTCCCAAGGTACGGGCGCAGCTGCCGCACAAGCTGTAACTGCAAAAGCTCTCCCGGCCACCGCCGAGACCTGGGGCTCCAGGCTCAGTGATGAGTCCAGGATCACTCCCAGACTGTGAACCTGCGCCTTCAGGGGGAGTGTAACCCCGTCAAGCACAGGCTGTAACCCTATGCCCTGTTTGGCCTTACGACTGACCAGGAGTACCTCTGTCTTGTCTGGATTTAGTTTCAATTTGTTAGCCCTCATCCAGTCCGTTACAGCGGCCAAGCACTGGTTCAGGACTTGAACAGCCTCCTTAGTAGCAGGCGGAAAGTAGTGACAGAGTTGGACATCATATGCGTACAGATGACACCGCACCCCGAAACTCCGGATGATCTCCCCCAACGGCTTCATGTATATGTTAAATAACATAGGGGACAGTATTGAACCCTGCGGGACCCCACAGTACGATGGCAGTGGGGTCGAGCAGGAGTCCCCTTCTGGGAGCGACCCTCGATGAAGCAATGCAGTACCTCCAAGACCCATTCCTGTGAGGCGACTCAGAAGGATACCGTGGTCGACAGTATCGAAGACCGCTGAGAGGTCCAGCAGAACCAACAGGGACACACTCCCCCTGTCAAGCTCCTGGCGTAGATCATCCACTAAGGTGACCAAGGCTGTCTCAGTACCATGTCCCGGCCTGAAGCCAGACTGTGCTGGATCTAGATAATCAGTGTCTACCAAGAATTCCTGGAGATGCGAGGCAATCACACGTTCCAAGACTTTGCTCAAATAGGGGAGATTGGACACTGGCTGATAGTTAGCGAATTGAGTGGGGTCCAGTGATGGTTTTTTCAACAGCGGTTTTATCACAGCTTGTTTTAAGATGGCTGGAATTTTGCCTTCCCAAAGGGAGGCATTAACCACCACCTTCACCCACTCTGCCAAACCCCCTCTGGCTTCCTTTACAAGCCAGGATGGGCAGGGGTCTAGGATGCATGTGGTCGCCCTCGCCTCTCCAAGAATTCAAGAAAGTAAGATCTGAAATGGAAAGATTACTGCTGATACCTATCCAAGACTAGATATATATTGTGTGCCTTGACATCATTTTTTTAATTTATGGCAACCCTAAAGAGAATCTGTCATAGTTTTTTTTGTTCAGTAAGGATTTGTTCTTTGCTTTTCTCCTAGGATGAGAGAATTTGACTTGTCCAATATAGATTTATGGCCTAGCCGAGATTGAAAGCCTGGTCTCGAGAGTCGTATGGTCCAACAGTTGAACCACTACACCATTCTTCTGTAGGGCTGAATACATTGCTGGTTGATTAGGCCAATACTAATATTTATTTACTAATTTCTGATGGTTATATTTACTGCTATATGAGGTATAAGGAAAAAAAAATCACTTAAAATTAAACTAGGCAGACCCTTCTGCAGACAGATGGTCACTCTGCACTTATCTCTGTGGCTCATGCTGTTCACAGATTGTCAGTCATGGCTGTAACTTAATGCCTGAACATATTGAGAGGAAGGCAAGCTCATGTCTTATAAAAAATAGAACAGAAGAGTGGCATAGCATTGTATCTCACATATCCTTTTCATGTTCACTGTGAATCGTACCAGTGATATCTAAGCGCCAGCGCAAGCCATTTCGGAACCTTTAAAATACAAATGTCAATCAATGATAAGGCCCGCCCCCCTACCCTATAAGTAGCCCATCACCGGCTGACCCCTCAGTTCTCTTTTTCCGCCGAGCAAGAAGGAACCTAAAGAGAAGCTCAGAACTCCTATAGGAAAAATGACAGCAAATTCCTTTAAAAAGTGTATGCAATGCCCAAATGTTTACTCCGAGAATGATGGACATGACTTATGCCTGATGTGCTTAGGTGAAGGGCACATTGTCCAAAACTGCAAGATTTGTAGGGCTTTACGCCTCAAACAAGAAAAAATAGGGATAGTAGATTGAAGGCTGCCTTATATGAAGGTATTCGCAACCCACAGACTCTTCAGCAACAAAAAGAGGTAAAGAAAGTCACCAATTTGCCAAAAAAGAAGAAAAAAGGTAAAAAGGTAAGCCCAATGGACTTGATAATAGAGGGCTTAGCTCAAGGAGAGCTGCGACCGTTAAGTCAGTTGGAGACTCAGTCGCGTGGCTCAACTGTCAATCTAACAGCTGTTAGAGTTGAGTCAGCACGAGAGCCTGTAAAACCGTTAATGCCTGGACATGGAGGGAGCCCGGTACGGGCAGATGAAGGAGAGGCTGAGAAAGGCACGGCCGATATTGAGGTGCCTATGGTCATGCAACAGGCAGACCAAGGAGCGCAAACTCCAGTGTTGGGGGCGGAGCAAGATGCTCAAACGCCCGGCCCTCCTCCTCCTTCGGGACCTTATTCCACACAGGCTCGGTCCCCATCAAGAGAGAATACAGCGGTGCGCTCTCTCTCCAAGGGAAATTCTCCTGTCGAGTCAGGAAGAGACAGGAGTCCCCTCCGTACGGGAAGAGACAGGAGCCCCCGTGCGCACACTGCGGGACCGCTACAGATATTGCAAAGGAGTCTCCATATGGGAGATCATTCACCACGTTCGAGCGCAGCCGCTCGGGAGCGCGCCCCAAGCTGATGCGAGACAGAGATATACTCGCCGTTGGGACGCCCGCTCTCAAGGAGAATCCCGAGGGGATCCCGTACCGAGGCGCCGTGCCGTGAAGCCCGTACCGGAACGCCCCGTACCGAGAGGCTCCGTACGGAGAGGCCCCGTACCGCAGGTCACCTGGGCGGGATGAGAATCACAATGAATCGTCCACAAACCAGCAGATGGCGCACAGTGAGGTCCCGGGCAGTGATTCTCGTTCTCCACGAGGGGATACAAGACGCAAAGAGAGAGCACGTCCTCCCTCGAGGGATTCAGCCCAGGATAGACAGAGGAAAGGAAAAGGTCCCCCAAGTACTGCTTCCTCATCTTCATCTTCATCCTCCTCTTCGAGGACGGCCCACAGAAGGAAGGAAAGGGGGAGAAGAAGCAGAAGTATGCGGTCTGTTCCAGCTTGGAGAGATTATGAACGTCCTCCATATGATCGCCTACCATATGATCATCCTCCGTATGATCGCCCCCCATATGATCACCCGCCTTATTACCATCATAATCGTTATGATCAGAGGGAATATGACAATTATTGGCAACCTAGAGGGCATTATCATTCCTATGGGGAAAGAGGTGACTACCAGCATAACGGTTACCCCCATCCATGTGACAGGAGGCAGTGTGGCTGTCATCGCCCATCCTGCCATCCAGACCAGAACAGACAAGCGTCTATAGCGCACTGCTGTCATCCTCAACCGATGCATACAGAACATGTAGAACAGTGTTCGGAGTTTGCCCAAGGAGATAGGGCGGATGGTGGTCAATTGGGCATGGTGCAACCCTGTCAGGCTGCAGATATCCCAGTATTACAGGATTCAGCAGGCATAGCGCATCTTCCTAAGGGATGCGAATAGCCAATGACATATCTACTCAAAGAGGTGAAATGAATGTGACTGAGATTTTAGAGTCAGATACTTCTGAGGATGACAAAGATGAGGGAAGAGGAACTGCTTTACGCAGACTGAACTCTCCAAATTTTTAACAATTATGAATAGGATAGTTAAAGTTCTGAATCTACCAATCTAAAAAGGTGCAAGGTTCAGTGGAAGACCCTATGTGGCCTTCAGAGGAGCAGGATGCTCCCACCTCCCAGGCGTTACCGCCGTTGCCATATATTTTAAAACTCTCATTGATGTCTGAAGGTTCTCCCGCACTGACCCCTGCGGTCTCTAAGAGAATAGATAATATGTATAGGATAGATTTATCAAAAGCAGAATGGCAGCGCGCCCGTCTGTTCGAATACTGTTGTGTCAGAGATAGTGAAGTCTAAAAGGCCCAAGGGTTCATCGGTAGCCCCATTGCAAAAGGAGGAAGGAGATTGGATGCTTTAGGTAAAAAGTCCATGTGTCTTCAGGCCTCCTCACACGTATCGCTCATTACATTACGTATGATGAGCGGATACCAAACGTTTTTATGGACAAAAATTTTGCCATATTTGGAACTAATTCCAAGTAGGGATAGGGGTGTTCCCAAAACCCTACAAAAGGAAGCTTTAGTTCTCTCTAAGCTTCAAAAAAACGTGGGAAAGCATGTTTCAGACACTGCGGGAAGGTTGTTTGCGGCTGCAACAACCTTAAGGCGTAATGCCTGGCTGAAATCCTCCACTTTGTCTGATGAGGGCAAGGCCCTAGCAGAGGATTTGCCTATGAGTGAACAGGGCCTCTTCCATCCAGATACGGATGAGAAGATAAAGCAGAAACAGGAGGTCAGGCAGGCAGCACATAGGCTGGGTCATCCTCCGACACATAATTTTTATCATCAAAGGCCTAGGTGGCAGAATCCTGCCCCCTTCTATAGGAGACCTTTTGTAAGGAAGTCTAGGGGTTGGGGTAATAACAGATTCCAGGGCAATAGGAATCAGAGTTTTCCCCAGAGAAATAAATTCAATCCTTTCCAAGGAAAACAGAAGTTTCAAGGGGCAGGCCAAGCGGCGTCTTTGATGTTCGCCTTACTGGCATTCAGCAGTTTAACTTGGCAGTTAATGATTTCTCTCAAAATAGTTATAAAAATGTTGATTATATTAATTCTAATTTGGAACCAGATTTACACAACTCAGGCTTTGTATGTTACGAAGATAGGCTTAGGCCTTATTTTAGAGAATGGCAAAAACTTACAACTGATAAATGGGTACTTCAGATTGTACAAAGAGGCTATTTCCTGGAATTTTATGAAATACCTCCTGTGGGTAATATAATTTCTACGCCTACTTCCTCTGCGTTACTGCAGGAGGTGGATACATTACTACAGAAAGGGGCAGTTTCGCCATTACATCAATCTGAGTTGCAGGAATGTTTTTACTCCAAGTATTTCCTTATCAAAAGAAAAATGGGGGTGTAAGGCGATTTTAGACTTAAGAAATGTAAACAGTTTTATTGTTTGTGACAAGTTCAGAATGGTTACTCTGACATCAATTCTGCCACTGCTGAATAAACGCTTATGGTTTGCCACCATTGATCTGCGTGATGCGTACTTTCACATATCAATAGCAGCACAGCATCGCAGGTATCTTTCTTTTATGGTAGGTAAAAAGGATATTGTTTCAATGTCTTACCATTCGGGCTTACTACGGCACCACGAGTGTTTACTAAATGCATGGCGGTTGTTACTGCTTACCTACGGTTAAAGAAAGTAATAGTTTATCCTTATCTGGATGATTGGCTGCTGGTGGCGGATTCTAAGTATGAGTTGAAATAAACATTAATTTCACACTTTCTCTTCTGCAGTCCCTGGGATTGGTGGTAAATACAGAAAAATCAAATTTAACACCATCGCACAGAATCCAGTTTATCGGGGCAATATTAGACTCAATGCAGGGAAAAGTGTTCCTGCCACAGGAGAGATATGTGGCACTTCAAAAATCAAATTTCAGACATTTTTATTCACAACATCGTGTCCCGAAGCAAATTCAAACACTGCTGGGCCACATGGCATCGACTACAGCGGTAACTCCACATGCAAGACTGCGAATGAGACCTCTTCAATCTTGGCTTCATGCTGTTTTCAACCCGCAACGGACGACCCTTATGTCAACATGCTGCTCCCGTATGCTGTCCTCAATACCCTCCGGTGGTGGATGGAACCACGCCATGTACTCTGTGGTCTTCCTTTTCAGACCCAAAGTCCAACTCGCACTGTCACCACAGATGCTTCGCTGAAGGGATGGGGTGCTCATTCGAAGGGCCTAACGGCGCAAGGTCACTGGTCAATGGAGGAACAGGCTTTGCATATAAATTGCCTGGAGCTGTTGGCTGTGAAGAATGCTCTAGCGACCTTCGAACTATTTCTAAGGGTCATGTAGTGCAACTGTTAACAGACAATACGACTGTTATGTACTACGTGAACAAACAAGGAGGTACCCATTCACAAACTCTCCTACGCATAACGTTGCAGTTATGGGAATGGTGCATAAAAAAGGACATTCACATCGTGGCCATACATCTTCCGGGAGAAGAAAACGTAGAGGCCGACGCTCTAAGCAGATCTCCAATGACACAACACGAGTGGTCGCTACATCACGAGGAGGTGTTTCGAATATTCAGAGCGTGGGGACATCCTCAGGTCGATCTCTTCGCCTCCCCTCAGAATGCGAAATGCAGGTTATTCTGTGCACGCAGGGCACCGAATCTGAATCAGGGCTGCTTAGGGGACGCATTTCTGTTGACATGGAACGGGGGGCTATATTACATATTCCCTCCGTTTCCGCTGCTGCTAAGAGTGGTGGCAAAGGTACAACAGGACAGGACGGAGGCAATCATAATTACTCCATGGTGGCCAAGGCAGCCATGGTTTTCAATTCTGCTGGCTCTCAGCAAGGGTGTGTTTGTTCGCCTGCGGAACAGACTGGACCTGTTAACATCACAGAACAGTCAAGTTCTATATCCAGAGGCATCCAAACTGAAATTAACAGCGTGGAGGTTATGCCCACGCAAGCAGGCCAAAGTCATCAATTATCGTCGCAGGTTATGAAGTACATATCGGCTGCTCACAGAGACTCTACTAAGAAGTCTTACATGTATAAATGGTCACGTTTCCGTAACTTTTCTCAGTCCAAGGGAATGGACCCTTTGCATGTTTCTAACTCTGTGGTTTTGGATTTTTTAGCTAGTTTGGCAGATGCAGGATTGACTTATTCTTCTCTGAAGTGCTATGTTGCAGCCATTACATGGTTTAGAAGGAAAGTTAATTTGCCATCTTGTTTTTCTGATCCGTTAATTAAACTATTTTTGAAAGGGGTCAGTAACAAGGTGCCTCAAGTGTCTCCTGTTGTTCCAGCTTGGGATTTACATTTGGTTTTGTCATCTTTAACTAAGAGCCCATTTGAACCAATGGCCACAACAGATATATCATTTTTGTCTTGGAAGACAGCAATACTAGTAGCCTTGACATCGGCGCGAAGAGCGAGTGAGATATGCGCGCCGCTCGGATGCCCCTTATCTTAGGCTACATAAGGATAAGGTAGTTATGAGGACAGATGTGGCTTTTCTCCCGAAGATTGCTACCAAGTTTCATAGGTCGCAGGAGATTATTTTGCCAGCTTTCTTTCAAAATCCATCCAGTTCTTTAGAGAAAATGTTACATTGTTTAGATGTTAGGAGAGCTATTGCCTTTTATTTGGATAGAACATCTACATTTAGAAAAACAACGAGATTATTTGTCAAATACAGGGAGGATGCTAAGGGACTTCCTCTGTCTTCCCAGAGGATGTCGTCATGGATAGTGCTTGCTATTCGACATGCATATAAACTGGCGGGGAAGTTGCCTCCTTTGCAGGTGAGAGGTCATTCAACCAGAGCGGTTTCCACGTCAGCTGCCTTTTTGAAGGGAGTCTCGCTGGAGGCGGTGTGTCGTGCGGCAACCTGGTCATCTCCACATACTTTTGTGACTCACTATAAGTTAGATGTGACCTCAAGGTCGGAGTCGGAGTTCGGAAGAGCGGTGTTGTTTTCTGCGGTGGCATGACGCCCACCAGCCAAGGTATAAAGGCTCGTTAATCTATCACTGGTACGATTCACAGTGAACATGAAAAGGATATATTGGTTGCTTACCTGTAACCGTAGATCCTTGAATGTTCACCTGTGAATCGTACGATCCCACCCTATCCTCCCTCAGGTCATGCACCTTGCAGTCTTCTGTCTTGTGGCGGAAGAGAACTGAGGGGTCAGCCGGTGATGGGCTACTTATAGGGTAGGGGGGCGGGCCTTATCATTGATTGACATTTGTATTTTAAAGGTTCCGAAATGGCTTGCGCTGGCGCTTAGATATCACTGGTACGATTCACAGGTGAACATTCAAGGATCTACGGTTACAGGTAAGCAACCAATATATTCCAGTTCTACATGGGCTAGGAATTAAAAATGGGAATCTAGGTTTGCTAATGGGCCTCAAGAGCTGGTGAGTGTGGAATGCAGTCCACTTAGTCCAGTAGTTAAATTCGCTTAGACTTTACCATAACCATTTAAGAGTGAACATTAGAGAATATTTTTGCTTCATTTAAGTTGAAATATTACCAAAGACTATTGCAAATATATAGGAAATGTAGTGCCATGGAAGGTGGGATAAAGGCTATTGTGACTCAGTAATATGTCAAGAAAAGAGTAGGACGACCCCCCCCCCCAAAACAACAAACCAGTGGGACTGGTATTTGCAGTTACATCTCCTATAGGATAAATTACGGTATGTCATCTCTAAAAAAGATTCTAACTCTTCCAGGGTAGTGTCTGGTGAAGGTTGTTTGTTTCAGTAGGGTTTGCTATAATCAACTGTTTCTTGTTTCCATAGTAAGTTCAGGAAAGTATCCCCTACAGATATGGGGATTGTACTGTTTACAGTAATGCTCATCTATATGAATGTTTAATGTAAAGAGATCTTCTGTTTATTGATATCTGAACCAGAATTGAACATTCTTATGCCAGTCTTTTCCATTCATTATGCGCTTTCAGTAGATTTCCATTGATTAACTGTAGTTTTGTTTCTTGTACTGAGAAGAATTGTACATAGGTTCTTGAGCCCAGTGTTTCAAGAAAATAAAAATTCATTTGCTAAAGAAAGGAAAATCACAGCATGGCCATATTTCACAGGAATTGTGAAATTCAGTTAGATGTTGTATAGCAGAGAAACCTGGCATTCGACCAAAACAATACCCACATAGAGCTGTAGTAGTGAATGAATAGAACAGTTTAATGAATTTTCATACATCAGTAAGCATTTCCTGTATTGAAAATGTTTTTACAAGGTAGCTTAGGTGATGGCAAGTACCTTAGTGACGACATACTTTATTCTTTTGTTCACCACTGTTGGGAGATAAAGAAGCAAATACTTCAACCACAAACTGTAATGGAGTTAATTGGAATAAAAGTAAAATGCATAGAAGGTACATTGGATCTTCCAACAGGTTCGTTATTCTTGTCAAGAGCTAATTTTGTGTCATGTTCACTGATAAGAGATGAAGAAACAAATACTTCTGCTTTTCTCAGTTTGAGGTTGGGCTTGAGCTGCATTGGATTAGTCTCCTGAAGCTTGAGGATTCCTGCTGTGAATTAGTTCACTAAGATTATAGTCCTGCCTCAGAAAATATTTCTGGCAACATAATGACTTGTGATTGAATGTGTCCACATACTGGTCAGCTTCACAGAACTAATGGCAAATGTTGCATATATACACAGTAAGCTAAGATACCAAAAACATGTGTGATGTTTTACATTTTATAATATCTGTTAAGGCAGGTACTATGTTAGGATTTCTCAATGTAATGTACTGTCTGTAATGTGCTGTCTGCCTTTCTATAACATATTATGAGAAATACGCTGAATACTAAATAGCAATAGATGTCTTACTCTATTGCCAGATAATGATATCTACCCATGGTCTAATATATTCTGTTATGATGTTCCTGCCAAATACGGCTTTATGTTTTCAGTGTAAAAGGCTTTCAAACCTTTAAAATTAACTTTAAATACAGGTTTTTGCGTTTGCCTGAGTCTGATGCTATTTTATTTATTTTTACTATTGAACTTCATTGTTTCAAAAAGGGGCAAACCAGAAAGATTCACACCCTTGTAAATCCTTGGATATAGCCACAAAACATTTTAGTCAAAGCAATTGGTGTTTGTGTGTGTGAGAGAGAACTATATCAGACTAAACAAAGTCCAATAGGACATCACGAACTCCTTTGAAAGCTCCTGAAGCAATGTTATACAGCTTTATGAAGAAGTCCTATTCCATTCAGCAGATCTTTGTCACATTGGTTAATGAGTTGCAGTTCTGATGCCTTCCAGATGTCCTTTAAAGTGCTTCACATTAAGTATCACTGGTAGCAGCTATTTAATTAGATTTCTTCAGCATGATGTGATGGTATATACTTTGATTCTTTTCATCATGTGACATGGTTCAGTACTTAATTATATAATTTACAAGTAGTTATTATTTATTTATTTATTTACTTCATTTCTACCCTGCCTTTCTTGACCGCAGAGGGGACTCAAGATGGCTTACAAATAGTTCCTCTGCATTTCTTTTTCTACTTGGCAAATCTATGGCATTTTTTGTAATTGTGTAACTATACATTTTTAATGAGAATTCTCTGTAGCAGACAGTGTTCAAAATAAGTGTTTGGTGTGTTCAAGGTTCTGTTTTGTGTTTTAAGTTGCAAATAAAACAGGCATAAGAAATCTTTGTGGTTTGCAGCATTTTGCACATGTGGACTACAGTTTTATAGGATATTGTGCAGGTTGCAGATTTCACTTATGTCAAGTTTCTTAAGGTATTAAGTAATTATGGCTGTGGAGCATGCTTGACAGTGTTTGAGGAGTATTGGTGAAGTCAAAGGAGTTACTAAGGACCCTTCCACACTGCCCTTTCTTCCAGGATCGGATCCCAGATTATCTGCTTTAAACTAGAATATATGAGTCCCTATTGCCAGATAACCTGGGGTCAAATCTTGGGATTAAGGGGCAATGGGGAAGAGCCCTGAGTTACACATTTAAGTGGTTAAAGGACAAGGTCTTGTGTATCTCTTCCCCCATTTCATGCCTAGGAGAAGCGGAGTAAAATGTAGAATGATTAACCAACAGTTAAAAACTTACAAAAAGTCAACATTCTGTTAGACTCTTAACATAATTCAAAAGTCAACTTGTGATGCAGAATATAAAGTTATAATGCTTAAATTTTTAACACACAAACTAATTTTTGATCAACTCCTACATTGAGACAGTTAGAAAAAGTGCTACATACAAGTGGTATTCAATATTTTATATCTTTAACAGAGGAAGTGCAGACCTCTTGTGAGTTGGAGGTTATCCAGATATTCCACTTTGTATGTATAATATCGTGTTGGGCCATGGCCACAATTGGAGTAGAATAATCCTATTAGCTTAGTGGCCTTGCAGAATGTGAAAACAGGAAATTGTGAATAACTTCTGAGATACTGAAATCTTGTTGAATTGTGAGGATATAATTGAAACGTGTGCTGTTTTCATACTGTTGCGCACAAGTTAATACATGAGTGAGGATGAGATTACATCCTTCCTTTGGGAATCAGGCCAAGGTGGGTGTATCCTTTGCTGGCTCCCAGCATTTTACAGCTTTCTGTATAAGAGAAAGGTGCTTTATCTTGGGTTGCTGCTTTGCTTACATACTCAGTCTGATTTAGACTTTAAGGCGGGAAAGACAATGTAAGTATGAAAAATGTTTGAATGTATAGGTAGTCCCTATTTTCACGATGATAAATTATTCTTCGTGGAGACAGTCTTTGTCTTCTATTAGGACTTTTCTTTCTTCCTTCTCTCTTAAACAATACAGTGGTCAATATTTTTATGGAAGAACTGTTTACTAGTATATTGAAGGCAGTGTTATCAATAAATTCCCATACATTTTAAGGTTTCTTTTAGCCTGCTTCTTTCAACTAACTTTGGTTCAAAACACCTGAACAGGTTTTACTTCCTATTATTTTCAGGGAACCAGTTCTGAGAAAATTGTGAAAAGTGACTAGCACATAGTTTCCTGGAACATTCCTCCCACTGTCAGGCTCAGTCAGGGAGGTTACAAATCCAAATCAAGTGTAATTTTAGGTAGATTATAATTTTCTATCTTGGTTTAAAATTTATATGTTTTTCTTACTCAAAAGAGTTTAAGAAAAGTTACTGTTTCTCTTCAATAAACCTTGCTGTGTTGCTGCATATTAAAACAACAGACTACAACATCTGGATTTTAAAATCACTTCTATCTATGTGTTAACAAGCTCCCTTTCTGTTCCTTTTCTTGATTTTTCAGTCTTTTCTTTAGATCATGGCTTGCATGACATTTTTCTTTCTTTTCCTTTTTTGCTGTTTGCAAAGACTCTTGGGAGGATTTGACAGATTTGGTGGAGCAATTGCGCGATGATACAGAAGGTGCGTGCCACACCAACATCTTTCCACTATAATTTCCATTTCATTTTCATCTGGCTTTTATTGTCCTTTGAGCTGGATCATGAGTTACGGCCGATTGGTAGTAACGGTACATCATATATATGTGTTACCATATTGTGCTCACATCCATTCATTAAAATGTGAAGTTTCTGTTTTGAAACCCTGTCTCATATATTATTTTCTGTGAATGCATCCATACCGTCCCTTGTTTATTTTGGGTGCTGTATGGTTTCTGGTAAGTGTTAGAGAAATGGCAAAGTCCACAACAGATTTTATGGTAGTAGAATTCAGAGACATAACTGTCAGCTTGACTCAGTTAAAATACGAAGGAATCGTGGAACGTTTGAAACTGAGAAAAAGTAAGGTTTTATGAACTCCAGTCCATTACATCAGATTTAGGTGGGTCCCCCCCCCCCCAGTCTCAAATATGCTGTAGGATTCTTTTATACATTTTAGTCACATTTTAATGCTTTGTCACAATGTCACGGTCCCCTTCTGGAGTTTTCAGATGCATTTGTAGTGTCTGTGAAGATCTGAATAAAGGATTCCCAATATAGGGATGGAAGTCTTTGACTGCTCTATTCCTCAGGCAGTCTTTCTCACCACCTCTTGTATTATTAAACATTCCAAAAACTTTCAATAAATTTATACCATTGTATTCTTGTACCTGTTGACCATCTTGCTAGCTTTTTCTGTTACTTTATCAGAAGTTAAGCACAATTACATTATGAACCCATTTTCAAGGCTCTTTTTGATGTTCATTTTTGGCACACTACCTCAAAATTATTCAGGTATGGGCGGATGCATTAAGCATATTTGCACAGTTGTGAAAATGTGCTGGGAGGAAGGGATCAGGTATGTACGGAAATGCAAACACACACAATTGTATGAAAGTGTTGAGAGAAAAGAAACTGGGGTATAACAAGTGCTTTTTAAAAAAGAATATATCCACAGGCTGTTGTCCAAAGTGGATCCAGTTTATTTGAATAGGGGTTACTTCTGGGTATACACACACTACATATGAAGGCAGCAGCACTTCAGTGTGGACAATATTACTTTTGCTAATATATTTCAGGTAGAGAAATGTGGAACGGTCTAAGCTTCTTTAATCTGTGCCTTGTTTTTGATATTGAAATCACCACTCCTTTATGAGAGAGATAAAGCTGGGATTAAACAAACAGATCTGCAGCCATTAGAAGTACTGGGGTATTAGTCACGGCATAACTTGCACACCATCGTCAAAATCAGTACTTCTTATATGTGAACCGGGAGACAAAAATTAGTGCATTACCCATGTCAGCTAAGCTTATTCCATTTTCATGTAATTTCACATCATACTGCATCTCACGTATGATGCATTCATACTAATTTGCACAGTCCTGTATTATTTTGGCAATAAACTCTACACCTATGTGCGACATGTTGCACTTCAGTGTGGATAATGTGTGGCTAATTGGGTGGGGAACATTATAATAAGTGGGAAAAGTAATGTATTTTATGTATAGTTGGAGAAAGCAGTTGTTGGTATGGTGAATATTGGGTGGGTTGTGTTATTTTGGAAAACTGCTATTAAATTTTGTGGGATTGCATTTTAAAAATACTATTCTGAATATTTTGATTCTCCCTATTCATTGTTCTCCGCATCACATTTGAAAGTGTTCAGATTTTGAAAATGTATGAGTTCTAGAAAAACAAAGCCCATAGTAGCTGTGATAGAAATGTATGAAACCTCTACATTTAGTACATTAGAATTTATCAGACAAGGTCTAAATCATATATCACATCTTTAAGACTGAGTTATATTTTAGGACTGAGTTATATTTGGGATACACAAATCACAGTTCACAAATTATAAAGGAGGACTGGGAAGAGAAATGAATGGATTGGGTGATATTCACAAATTCCAATCCAGTAGCAGACATATGAGCAAAGATAATGGTGTTGTGGTACACTACATACTGATATATTAATAGATAAGTCATAATTGTTCATATAACAAAAGGAATCTAATTGAAGAAAGCTTTAATGGCAGGAGAAGTGGCATTTTGCCTACATATTTATTGGTTTCACATGTCAGTACTGACCACTGTAGAGATCTGAAAAACCGGTTAGCTTTCTCACAGTCCTTGGAAGATTTAATGTGAGGCTCACAATGTATAAGTATGCCTATTAATTTGGAACTTTATTACTTTGCATTGCACCTAAAGAAATAGCTATGAAAAGTCAAAGCCAAAATTATATTGATGGTACTTTTGATGATCCAAACTAACAGCGTTTACTCCCAAATACTGCTGACTGATTTAAATGGAACTGATTCCTAAATAGAAACACGTAAAATTGCAAAGCTGAATAATATTATACAAGTTTTCTTCATTAAGAGTCATTTTAAGAAGAACAGGAAGTCAAAGGTGTATGTATACCCAGTTCACAAACTTCCCAACACTTCTAAGAATTATTGGCAAATATAGCTGTAACTGCATCCTCCTCCTATTCGACGAAGTATCCGTGAAATGTCAGTCAAATTATATTAAGGCATTGTTTCATTCTCATTTTCACCTGTGCTTCTGAAATGAAGGGACTCAAAGAAAGGTCTTCCCCAAGGATCGTAAGACTCAGCCAGGGTCATAGATTTTTTCCTATTATCTGGACCCAAGTTGTAACATCACCAGGTTACAGGACAGAAATTTCTCCCATCTCTTAAAGGCAGTGATTTTTCATATTTTGGAAGTATGGAATTCCTCCAAAATATGAATTCCATACCCCCTCCCCAAATATGAAAAATCACCGCCTTTAAGATATGGGGGAAACTATTGAGACTCTGGGAGGCATAAAACAAAATTTCCACATACGCATTTTCAGTCAGGTTTTCTGGGCTTTAAAAAAACTATTCCTATAGATTTGTTTGTTTTTTGCCTCTTCCAAGAGGTCTAATAGACTTTGACAAGTTTTAAAGTTATTATTTTACTTCACACAACTTAACTAGAAATGTTGTTATACTCCTTTTCCATTTAAATTATATGGAGTGCACCCCAAATAATGATGGCAGTGAAGAGAGGAATAACATGGACCCATCTGGGTTTTTTTTCCTTTTATTTTCTGAGATTCTGTTTCCTCTCTGTATTCAGATTTCCTTTTCACCCAAAGCGGACGTTGTTGAGAATACTAAACAAATAAAAGAAACTGCACATAGTTCAAATGGAGCTAATTAAAAATAAGATTGCGGGAGAAAAGAACCCTTGTGACAGCCATAAAGCTGGGCTAAAGACTTTACTCAACATCACAGGAAATGCATGATTGGGATAAAAAGGATAAAGGGAGGGGAAGGAAAGAAGAAAAAAAATGTAGTGGATTGATTGTATTCTATTATACTGTTTGAAATGCTTTCTTAATATTAGTTGGTAATGAAATATAAGGGTTGATCAGACTGAACAGTCACTTCTTAACATGTTGATTTAGCTCAGCTATGCTTTCTGCCTCTCAGACAGAAATGCCAAGTGAAGTCTTTTCTTTGTCCATCCTATAGTTTTTTCTTCTTATACTATGGAAATGTTGTATCTTGACTTTCTATATAATAGTTTAGCCTGGCTACAATAGAAATGAAGTACATAACACTGTGTAACACAATTGAAGGGCCCTCAGTACAAAAAATGTGTTACAGTGTTATGTACTTCAGCCATATAACCCAGAATATCAAGGTAAAAAGTCCCACAATATCTGCTTTGAACTGGGTTATCTAAGTCCACACTGCCATATATCCCAGTTCAAAGCAGATAATATGGGATTTTATTCAGCTGTATGGAAGGGGCCTAGGTTATAAATGTGATTTTCTAATTGGTTGTATGATAAAAACATGGAAAAGGTTTTTTAAACTGCAAAAACGTTTGTTTTGTGGAATATCCTGCAGCACATTTTGTTTTTCAGTGAGTATCTCATTGAGCCTCAACCAATTCTATATATTTGTGGCAGCCACAAAAAAAATGAAGTTTCTGGATTATAACAACTACTTTCAAAGTAGTTCCACACAGGAACAACACTTTCACACCAGGAACAGATCCCCCCCCCCCAAATTTTGTTACATAGTGTAATTAGAGGAGTAGGAAGTACATAGAAATTTTGCAAGTGTTGCTAAACCACCTTGTGGTCCATGCTGAGAGAAAAATGGGACCTCAAAAAAGAAAGAAAGAAAAAAGAACCATAACCCCTAACATTCCTCACCATTGATTGTGTTGGCTAAGGTTTCTGGTGGTTGCAGTTCAACAGCATATGGAAGGCACCACAATTTTCACTCCAATCTTGAAAGCACCAAACTAAATAAATCTAAAATTTAGAAGGAAACAACAACAAACACGGGTCTTACTTCCCTTCCTGAAAGTAGGCACTGATAAGGCAAGTGTAGTTTTTCCTAGGAGGCCTCCTCAGTTCTGTGATATTGGGTTCCTACTTGCCATATTCTGAAGCTTTGGGGACTTGAAGCAAGTGCTTAGCAGAACAAAGCTGTCATCATGTTCATAGAGCTACAATTGAGACCCCTTTATCCATGGGATTATATTCCCAGTTGGCTCAGGTAAGTGAACCAGCGGACGTGGGCCTCACAGTGATGAGAGGCTGACTAGCACATTGAAATGAAATGAAAAAAAGGGGCAACCAGTCAGGCTGGCATCAGATGCATGTAATATGGTCCAATTAACTGGTCACAATCAGCAGCTTGGCAACCATATTTTCAGTTACTTGAAGTCTAGTTTGAAGATGACTAGAAAATGAATGGCTTTAAGGTTTGTCATAGCCAAAAGTCAAAACTGCAAATGTGGATGGATGACTGAACTAGCCAGCAGTCCAAAGAATTAGATGACAACAATTTAAGATCTTTATAGTCATTTTAAAAAGTACAAATCACATAGTGAGAGACAGCATGGTGTAGCGGTTTGAGTATTGGTCTAGAACAGAGGGAGACTAGGTGTCAACTCTGTGGTCAGCTATGAAAACCCACTGGAAGACCCTGGGCATGTCCTACATTCTCTCAGGAAGGCAAAACTCCCTCTTATTTATTTATTTATACTATTTATTTCTTCTTCGTGTGGTCTGTGAAATGCACACAAATGGGTTTACTCCCGCGCATGCGTAGAATCTCGGACATACTAGCTAAAATTAAAGATTAACATAAGCCCCTCCCACTCCCCGCCCCCCCTCACCCCCTGATAGCACCCCCGAGGCAGGTCCTTTTCCGCCTAGCCAGCGAAAGGATCTCCGACTGCTAGCTCCTGCTAAAAGACCACGGATTGCCTCGACTATCAGATAAGATGTCTTCCCTTTCTTTTAAAAGGTGCTCAGATTGTGGAGCAACCTTGCCCCAAGAGGATAAACATCCTAAATGTCTCCTCTGTTTGGGGGAATCCCATATTCCCCAGACCTGCAAGATCTGCAGGTCATTCTCTACCAGAACCCTGAAGAACAGGGATTCTAAGCTCAAGGCCTCTCTCTTTGAGCAGGCCCTTAGTTCCACAGGGACTGGGCTCTCTCGCTCCATGAGCCAGCCCTCCCTGCCTTCTGCCCCTCTTAATCCCACTCCTCTGAGTACCTTGACTGATGGTGCCATCCGTGAGTTGGCCTCTGACTCTGCCATTGAGCCACTCCGGAAAAAGAAACAAAAAGCCTCTAAATCCACAAAACCCAAGGGAAAATCTAAAGAGGCTGTGGCACAGACCCAACCAAGGCTCCTGGCCGGCCCTGCGCCTCCCAGCCCTTGCATGCCCCTGTTTGCAGCAGAGACGCTGCAACTCTTTGAGGGCGATGAGAATGAGGTGTCAGGAGTGGAAAATCCCCCCCAACTCCTTCCGAGTCGCCTCCTTTCCTCGGTCTCCGAGCCTGAGCTCCTCTCACCTCCCTCTCCTCCGCTTGCTCAGGCGCCCCACCCTCTCCCTCTCCGGAGACCGAAGCCTTGCTCCACGTGGAGGCCAGCACCACGCGGCCTCCCTCTCCTCCCCGGCAACCGAGCGCTTTTTTCCCGCCGTTGCGCGCGGACGCGCGCTCGTCGCTCCAGCGCTGCGCTGCTGCGCTCGTCAATGGAGCCTAATTTAACTGATTTCCCTCGTTCTAGGTCCCGGAGCCCGCTTAAGGAGGCGTCCGGTGACCGAAGCCATCCCTGGGACCCACCCTATGGCTACCCTTTTGGCTATCCCCCTCCTTACCCCCCTCCTTTCCCTTACTACCAGCACTTTTACCCTCCTGAGCCCTTCCATTCCCCGGATCCCTACCGGTATCCGTGGCCTCCCTCCTCCTACCCATCGCAATCCGTGGCACCCCCTCCTCCTCCTCCAGCCCCCCAGCCCCTCCCGCTCAAGCCCCTGCCCTTCCAGTTGCTCCTCCTGCCCAATCCCCCCCTCAACTCCCAGATAATGATGATGATGCAGATCTGGAGTCCTCTTCAGATGTGACTCCCATTCCTATCTTGCCTGAGCCTGAAGCTGACCCCCAGCAGGCAGAGGAATACAAAAAGTTTTCTGCACTCTTAATCAGGCTGGCCAGATCCCTTGGCATACAGCCCCCTCAATCTGAGGATGTGGTCCAAGACCCTTATTTTACTTCTGCTGAACAACAAACACAGCAGTCTACCATTTTGCCTACTATACCTTATTTAGTCAAGCTTTAAAAAATTTCTGGGGTTGCCCCGGCTTCCGTCCCAAGCACGTCTAAGCGGGCAGAAAACCTCTATCGTATTGACCTGTCCACCACTCCCTGGTTGGCCAAACTTCCGAAAGTTAATTCGATTGTGACCGATGCTCAGCCTAAGCCAATTCAAAATAACCAAGCTGCTCCTTCTGATAAAGAAGGTAGAAAGCTTGATGCTATGGCCAGGAAGTTTTATGCCTCAGCATGCCTTTCAGGCAGAATGGCACATTATGGCGTCTATATGAGCGTCTATCAATCATACCTGTGGAATAAGATAGGCCCATATCTGGACCTACTTCCAGCAACTGACCAGCCCATGGCTAAGGCCTTTCACCAAGAAGCCCTTACCCTGGCCACCCTACAAAAGGACCTGGCCAAACATGGCGCTGATACTTCAGGCAAACTGATCGCTGGGTCAGTTGCCCTTAGGAGACATGCTTGGTTGAGATCCGCAGCATTGTCGTCCAATCAACGCTCACTGATAGAAAATCTGCCTATGGATGAAGCTGGCCTGTTTAATCCTGAAACAGACTCTCAATTGGAGCACTCTCACAAAATGAAACAAACACTAAACAAATATGGCCAACAGTCCAATTCTCCTTATCAACCCTATAGGCAGCGTTGGCGTCCCTACTACCACCATCAGTCCTTTCGCGGATACTACAACTCCGCTCCGTATAGAGGAGGACAGCGACCGCAGTTCCCCTCACAGGGATACAAGCGCCCAGGTGTTCCATTCAGGGGTCAGTATCGAGGTGGTAGATCCTCAGACAATAGAAAGCGCCGCTTCTAGCCTGTTCCTCGATAGGCTTCGCCCTTTCCTCTCAGTTTGGCAGTCCATCACCACTGATAAGTGGGTTTTGGACATTGTTCACCGAGGTTATGCTATAGAGTTCGATTCCCTGCCACCTCCAGGGAAACCTATCTCTACTCAGGCTTCCCCTGCTTTACTGGAAGAAATTGACTCTCTCCTTCTTAAAGGAGCCATTTCCCCTACCCCATCCCACCAACTTCAATTTTGCCTTTTTTCCAGATATTTCCTTGTGGATAAAAGGGATGGTGGTCTCCGGCCCATTTTGGACCTCCGGGAAATTAATCAATTCATCAGACCACGCAAATTTAGGATGGTCACTCTCCCCTCCATCCTCCCTTTCATCCCGAAGGGAGCTTGGATGGCTACTGTTGACCTTAAAGACGCCTACTTCCACATCTCAATTAGACAGTCCCACAGGAAGTACCTCACCTTTATGGTGGACAATACTCCATATTCTTTTAATGTCCTTCCCTTCGGCCTCTCCACGGCCCCAAGGACTTTTACTAAGTGTATGGCGGTTGTCGCCTCCCATCTTCGCCAGCAGGGCGTCACCGTGTTCCCTTACCTGGACGACTGGCTTTTCTGCTCTGGGTCATGTGACCAATTGTCATCTGATATCCGTTATACCTTATCTCTTTTGCAGAGCCTGGGACTGGTTGTCAACCAAGGAAAATCTCACCTCTCACCTTCCTGGACGGTGCAGTTTATAGGTGCTGTAATAGACTCCGTTTCCCAGAGGGCCTACCTCCCAGAGGATCGCTTCCTCAATTTATGCCACTCTATCCAGGTCATCCAAACCACCCACCGGTGTTCTGCCTGGACCATTCAATCTATCCTTGGTCATATGGCTTCCACCACGAACGTTACCGCGTTCGCCCGCCTCCGCCTCCGCCCTCTCCAAGCGTGGTTCCTCTCTGTGTTCCAGCCAGGGCTGGACAGCCAGTCCATGATCCTCCACCCCCCCCCCCCCATGTCCTACAGTCCCTCTCATGGTGGACAAACAGGTCCAATGTGTGTTCGGGCCTTCTCTCCTCCTCAACCGTCGCTGTCTCTAACAACAGACGCGTCCTCCACGGGGTGGGGCGCTCACCTCCAAGACCTGACCATCAGCGGTCACTGGTCTCCCTCCGAAAGGAGGCTCCACATCAACGCCCTGGAACTCACAGCGGTAGAAAAGGCCCTCCGGTCATTTGTGACCGTAGTCTCCAACCACGTGGTCCAAGTCCTCACGGACAACACTTCAGTAAAATATTACATCAACAAGCAAGGGGGCACCCGCTCCCCCACGCTCCTCTCAATATCCCTCCGGATATGGGAATGGTGCATTCACCACAACACATTCCTCCTTGCAATTCACCTTCCAGGCCTTCAAAACACTCTAGCCGACTCACTGAGCAGGACTTCGTCCACCACTCACGAGTGGCAGCTCAGCCCCCGCCACTTTCTCTCATTGATCAGGCGCTGGGGCACTCCTCAAATAGACCTATTTGCCTCACACCTCAACACTCATTGCCTCATGTATTGCGCGAGACTCCACCCTCACGCATCCCCAGATTGTCTAGGAGACGCATTCCTCTACCAATGGTCCCCAGGTCTCCTCTACGCCTTTCCCCCTCTTCCACTCCTACCCAGAGTGGTCGCAAAGTTGCTGTCCGACAACTCGGACTGCATCCTGCTGGCCCCGTGGTGGCCCCGTCAACCCTGGTTCACACCCCTTCTCCAGGCCTCCCAGGGAGACTTCCTCCGTCTTCCCTTAGACTCCGACCTCTCCCTTCAACAGGGACTCATCCTACACCCAGACCTGCCATCTCTCCACCTTACAGCATGGAGGATCAGGCCCTGTCCCACCTCTCCGATCCTGTCCGCCTCATAATTCAGGCAGCCCAAAAGGTATCCACCAGAAAGGCTTATACCTACAAGTGGGATAAATTTCATAAGTTTGTTCAGCCGCTTGGCCACTTGCCACAGTCGGCCCCTACTTCTGTGGTTTTAGATTTCCTGATTGACCTTTCCACTAAAGGGTTCTCCCTTTCTTCCATCAAATGCTACTTAGCATCCCTCTCCTGGTACAGGAAAAAGTTTGGCGTCCCGTCCCTCTTTCACGATCCCTTGGTAGGTATGTTTTTGCAGGGATACAAAAAGTCCTTTCCCCCGGTTTCTCCTCCTCCCCCATCTTGGAGTTTGGAGTTGGTCCTCTCCCAACTCTCTAAACCACCCTTTGAACCCATGTCAACATGTCACATTTCCCACCTGTCCTGGAAAACGGCCTTTCTCGTGGCCATTACTTCAGCCAGGAGAGCTAGTGAAATCACAGCACTTCGTTCCGATCCCCCGTTCATCCGTTTCCATGAAGACAAAGTAGTCCTTCGACCGGATGTCACTTTCCTTCCTAAAGTTGTTTCCCATTTCCATATGTCCCAGGACATTGTCCTTCCAGCCTTCTTTCCTAACCCCTCATCTCCTCTGGAGATTGCCCTTCACTCTCTTGACGTTAAGAGGGCCTTGTCCTTCTATTTGCATAGGACAGCCTCCTATAGGAAGTCCCCTAAGTTGTTTCTTAAGTATAGAGAAGATTCCCTAGGACTTCCCCTCACTTCCCAACGTTTGGCTTCTTGGATAGTCCTGGCAATCCGATTGGCCTATCAGTTAGCCCATAGGAATTTCCTGTTGGTGTTAAAGCCCATTCCACAAGGGCAGTTTCAACATCCCAAGCTTTTTTGCGGGGTGTCTCTGTTGACCAGATTTGTAAGGCTGCTACCTGGGTGAACCCCTCGACGTTTGCAGCCCATTACAAGCTCGACGTTCTCGCAAAGAAGGATGCATCCTTTGGCAGAGCCGTCCTGTTTTCCTGTGTGGCATGACCCACCTCCAAGGTACATAAGCTTGTTAAGTCACCCATTTCTGTGCATTTCACAGACCACACGAAGAAGAAGGTTAGGTTGCTTACCTGTAACCGTGTTTCTTCGAGTGTAGGTCTGTGAAATTCACAGAACCCACCCGTCCTCCCCTCTGATGTCATGCCCTAGGTTTCTGCTGCTGTCTGGCGGCAAGGAACTGCCTAGGTGGTGCTATCAGGGGGTGAGGGGGGGGGGAGTGGGAGGGGCTTATGTAAATCTTTAATTTTAGCTAGTATGTCCGAGATTCTACGCATGCGCGGGAGTAAACCCATTTGTGTGAATTTCACAGACCTACACTCGAAGAAACACGGTTACAGGTAAGCAACCTAACCATTCTGCCCTTCTCATCCCAAAGGAGACTCGGGGCGGATCACAATACACATATACATGGCAAACATTCAATGCTATTTTTGACATACAAGACATACAGACAGATGGAGGCCATTCAGCAGTTCTTCCACCGGATTCTGGAGGTTACTCAATTCGGTCACAGGGGGAGCTGTCGCTTTGTCCAATATGACGCCGAGCCTTTTTGATTGGTAGTATTTCCTCATTGCTTCGCCGGCATTTTTATAGTGTCATAAAATAGCCTCCCCACTTTTAAGAGGTCCCTAATTTTTCTACTCACAGCTGTTTTCGAACTGCTTAGGTTGACAGTGAGCTGAGCAATTTTTAACAGCTATTTTTTTAAACAGCTATTAACAGTTGGGCGCTCAACCCCAACTCAGGCTTCGAACTTGCTACCTTTTGGTCAGCAGTGATTTATTGTAGCTGATTAACCAGTTGTGCTACTAGCCCGGCCCTCTGGTCAAATCCTGCCCAGAAAAGGCCCCGTGATAGGGCTTTAGGGTCTTCGTAAGAAATGACTTGAAATCACACTACAATAACAACAAATTTACACAGTACTTTCGTGGATTTGATTAAATCTGTTCTGTCTAGAAATCTCGAGTTCCTACAGTTTGACAATATTTTTAGCTTCTTCCTTTAATGCTAACGGATCTTGAGACAGGTCAAGAGATTTCTAGAGAGGTATTCTCTCTGGTTTTTTTAAAGTAATATTTTTATTTGTGTTTTTTCTCTTTCATGGGGATCCTCTGCCCCTAGGACAGTCTGTACTAATAGAAGACCAATGTTTGTCCTTTTGCATTGGGATTTGAACTTACTTCCAGGGTGGCCGTGCTTGTATATTTCTCCTTTGGTGTTACATACCCTTTCAGAGTGGATAGGATGAGGCTGTGTGGTGGTCCCGTCAGAGTGGCTCTGTATGCTCCCACTTACTCAATCCTTTGTCAAGGATTCTGGCAAGCAGGTCAAGTTTTACAACTTTTCTATGGAGATCTCAGTAGTGTTTTCTTTCTTGCCAAGTTTCAGGAGCTATTCTCTAACAAGGAAAACTGTCTAGGGAATCTGTGGTGCTCATTAAATTGCAGTCCTTGTAGTCTGAAGGGAAAGTTTTGGATTGGGTTTTTTTTTTAAATGGCAACATAAGTGCCTCGCTTTGCAAGATAACATCTTAAGGCTATGGTTCATGGTGACTGCCAATATCATCATCTCAGAATGCAAAACAGGTATCTTGCAATTTAAATACAATTTATGTAGTATTGCCAGGATCATTTATGCATGCTTTGCAACAAAAAGGTAAAACCTTCCATCCGTGTTAAACAATTCTGTAGCCAATTTCCAATCAAGCGCATTAGATTACTCCATGTTTTGTTCCTTTTGTTTCCACTGCAGACTCCTCACCGTGTTATTTCTTGCAGGGAATGCAACACTCTGTACTTGTAAATGCCTTTTTTAAGAGATTGGTGCTAGGAGATTTGGTCAGGCTTCTTAGTTGGAGGACTTGTCACTGTAGCAAAGAAATCTTCCGGCTGTCTTTCGCATGCATATATTTGTATATAGATGTGACCTTAAGACTTGGCTATGAATACAATTTATTCTTTGTCTTAAGAGTTCTCTTATGTCTTCTTTTTGAAATACATTTAATGGGAGCGGCTCAAATAGTCAAAGTGTAAAATTTCAAAACGAATGAAATGACAATTCAAGATTCCTCCATTATTCTCCTCTGCAAAACTGCAGGGTAGAGGCATAGTAGTTGTGCTGCTAATTAAAGACAATTAAATTGTATTTTAATAAATTGTCTTAATTTTGAGATCAGAGGAATAGGCAGAGTGGCTTCATGTAGATCTAGGTCTTAAATGATGTTGAATTGCTCATCAGTAGGAACAAGGATTAATTTATATCCCGATTTCCTCTCCTAAAGGAGACTCAAAGTTGCTTGATCTGTGGATGTTTCTATGAACATTATCCCTTGAAAAGTAATGGCCATGGAATGATACACATCCAATTTGATTGTTTTGAGGGGCATTTTCCAGACAATTATTGCTTTTATTAGCATGCATTTTTCCCTTCTTGGGTTTTACCTTGTGTTCTTCAAATTTGTATTTTTATACAACAATCTCATGGAACTTTAAACTTTTTCTTCTAGTTCTTTATAAACTAATCCTGAAGCTGAAATCTTGTCAGTGCAATACACCAGAATAGCTATGCAGGTGTAGGCAGTTGTGGCAGGAAGAAAAAGAGCTTTAGACACTGCAGCTCTGAAGGAAGAAGTAGGCTGTTCAGAAATAGCACTTTTCTCTGCCTTCTCTGGCACCACTGCTTGCGAATTTCACCAGCACAATTCCATATTAAATGTATAAGGAAGGCTGTATATAATGTTAAGGCACTTTCAGTGTTTCCACTGGCTTGATGATGCACACCTTATACAAATGTAACACAAAACCAAGATAAGCATTAAGACACCCCACCCCGCCTCTATGTGGCATGCATTTCTACACTGCCGCTTCTGCCGCCATTTTGATCCGAGGGGGCAGCGTGAGCATGTTCAGAGGGAGGAAGACTCGCCCCAGAGTAGAATCCCCTGTCATAAAGTCATAGAGCGAGGCTGGAAGAAGGGAGCCCGAGTGGAGAAGAAAAAGTGTTTGGCAGGAGGGGGAAGAAAGGGTATTGGAGGTTCCAATTTCCCGTGGCACACTGGTTGGGAAACACTGAGGTATATAACAGAAATAGCATTTGAGACAAAATGTAGGCCTATGACCATCATAACATTTCTTCTTCTGTGTCATTTTTAACATCTTTGCCTGATGCAGTATCCTATGGAGCTTTGAAAGCGTGCATGATGCATGTTGTGCTTTTTTGTTGCCCCAATAAAGGTGTTGGTATTTTATGATTTTGGATTTTGTGGAATTTCCTGCATAGTCAACACAGCTACTCTGCACGTGTTTTAAACAGATAGACATTCAGAGTATGCCTTTGACCATTTCACATAAGCTTAAGACTTCCTGTGAGAGGGAAGATAAAAATTGTGTCTTGGTTTTAGATGAGAAGAAACGCACGAGAAATGTGTAGATGAGAGATCACTTCAGTAGTCCAGTTGAAAATGCGATCTCTGTATAGGATGGCCAAGTAGCAGATTAAGATCATGTATGATTTACAGTATACCAATAAAAGCTTACTGCTATACAACACCAGTTTTATTATGGAACCCACCCACTTGTTAGTAGGAAGTTTGTAAGGCAAAATATTCCATAAAACATTACATGAAGAAATGCGACCCAAAGGAACACAGACGTTTGCCACCTCTGTTCAAAAAATGCCTGTCATCTAATTTCCCCCTCTAACCTCAACAATACCTTCTTACAGTTTTCGACAGCCTTTATCTATTCTCTATTGATAAAAATTTCAGCTGTCAGATTGCTAAATTTCTAAGACAAAATAGTTGAAATAGTATGTGAAGGCTCCCAAAACAGTCTTCCTAAATTCTTCTCTGTTCACTAATTTAAATATTAGATGGCTGAATTTGTATCTGTTTGGATGTGCTGCGATTACAGTTTCTTTTTAAAATCTAAATCTTGGCTTCGTTCATTTAAATAATGTCTTCAGTCTTCAGTAAATGGAAGTTAAATTTGGCAGTTACCACTTTTTTTTTTTTTTTTCAATCAAGGGGAAAAGGATATTTACATTTCTGCATTTTTCTTATTAAACTCTTTATGTTTTGCTGCAGATCCCAACTATCTCATGGCTAATGAACGCATGAACCTGATGAATATGGCTAAACTGAGTATAAAGGGCTTGATTGAATCTGCTCTCAATCTTGGGAGAACACTAGACTCTGACTATGCACCTCTTCAGCAGTTTTTTGTAGTGATGGAACACTGCCTTAAGCATGGCTTAAAAGGTGGGTATTGCTTGAATGTTTTATCCATAATATTAAGTTAGAAGTCATCTGTAGCTAGTTCTATATTACCGTAGTTGTTCGACATACAATTATCCGTTGAGTATCCCTTATTTGATTTGTATTTTTTTCAGAATTTGGAATACCTGTATTTGTATACACATTGTACATAATTAAATATCTTACAGATGGATCCACATCTAAAATTAATGTGTTTCATACTGTATATCCCTTATAAGATTTGAGGATTTTTTAAATAATTGTGTGCATGAAAATAAATTTTACTCATTGAACCAAAGATGTCCTGTTTTATAGAGCTGTTGGTGGATCTTTATCATTAAATAAACAAATAAATAAATTAAGATGTTAAGCAGTCTGCTGGCTTAGAATTATAGTATTAAAATTTTATGTGTTTTATATATACAGTAGGACCTCATTATCCATGGGCTCATTATCCACAGTTTCACTTCTCCATAGTCCCAAAAAATATGTTTCCTCTACCGATAGTGTTGATAGGGCTCCCTAAATTATCCAATATGATTCTATTGTATACTTCTGTCTCAGGTGTAATCAAAATATCAGGCTCACTGTTATTCATACTTGAAAAATATATCCTGTGGATACAGGGGTTGTACCTTACCTTACAGGTGATATGTTCCAATATGAGAAAGAACTGTTTTTCTTTCTAGCCAAGAAGACTTTTTTGGGCCAAAACAAGTCGTTTTGGGGACCTCTGGAGTTGGTAGAGAAGTTTGTCCCTGAAGCTGCAGAAATCACAGCAAGTGTTAAAGACCTGCCAGGGCTGAGGTAAGTGAAATCTTTTCATATGCTTTTAACAAGTTGCTGGTCAAGTTTTGTCATAAATGCCAAAATTCAGTACAAATAAAGTGGAGGCCCATCTAGCATGCAAACACCCGCTTCCCTAGCTGTCTACAGCATGTCCTGTTTCATTCTTCTGTTATCTTCTCTAGGAGTAGACATGCTTTTCTGTTGTTTGGGGATTCTGTAGAATCAGCATGCGAAGATGGGTAGTGTCTTCTGTCTCACTCGGTAGTGATAAGAGGAAGGGCAAAGGAGGACATGGGCAGACAGGTTGTGTTAACGTTAGATCATAATTGACTCTAATGAACACAAGTGACAAAAAGCCGCTTTGAGTCTTCTTCGGGAGAGATAAAGTGGGGTATAAATAAACATAATAATAATAATGAGGAGGAGGAGGAGAAGCAGTAGCAGCCTTGGACTTACTCATTTCTCACTTCCTTCTACTCCTTGCATGGGTAGAAGGAAGATTTCAGAAACTTTTTCTTCCAATTCCTGTTTCTCCAAACTGCGAACTGAAGTTAAATTGATGTAATTTTGTTAAAAAACAACTTTATAACTAAAATCATAGCTGAATGTCATATTTTTAAACAACAGGAAATGATCAGAAATTACTTTCTTATTTTCTAAGACATCTCTTGGACTTCTCGCATCCCCTAGTCAGCATTGGGGGTAAAACAATTTTTTAAACTAAGTTTGGAAAAACTTTTTTGTAATCCCTGGGAAGACAAACAGGCCTTCAAACATGGTTCTGGTGTCCTCCACAGCCCCTAGAGGTCATTTTGGAGCAGGTTTGATTTTTTTTAAATTAAAAAAATCAGAAACTCTAGGGAGCACAAACATGTCCCACCCTGGCTTAGAACAAAACCCAGTTACTTGTTTAGACATCATTGGAGCTGATTTATTTAGAAGCAGACATTCTTTGCTGGCCACACATTGTAGCTGTTGCTTAGCTGAATCGTAAAAAACCATGAGGGTCCCTTTATCTGTAAATCAGACAAAAATGGCAATTGATTGTATAGCAGCAGCAAAGTAGGCACACTGTGTATTATTGAGTGTTTGGAAAATAAACTTGTCACATACACTCTGTAGCTATACAAAATCTATAATATCACAATTGTGTCTGCATGAAATGATATACTTGGCCTAGCTTATATTTCACAAATATAGTGCTATTGGATGCTGTCTTAATTGTCCCCATTTGATATCTCTCAATGGCAAGAATGACTACAATGACTACAGGAACCTATTAGGTGTTTTCTTAGGTGCATTTCTTGGTTTTTATATCAATTTCCAATTACAAGGTGAGCCAAATAGAAGCGCTCAGGCAATTGCTATTTATTATTAAGTGTGAATTCATCTGATTTGTCCCTGTTGAAAACCAGTTGGATAGACCTAGAGAAGAGCAACTAGCCTATAGTTTACCTCAGTAACAAAGAAGTTAGAGCAGAGATTACATATTGCCCTTTGTATAACAGAGTTTATCTTGCTTCCTTAAACATAGGACACCTGTGGGCAGAGGAAGAGCTTGGCTTCGCCTAGCACTCATGCAAAAGAAACTTTCAGAGTACATGAAGGCCTTGATAAACAGAAGGGAAATTCTCAGGTTGGTCATTTATCTTATCTTTACATGGAAGGTTTAATTTCAGTAAGAGGGCGTTCATGACATAAGTCCATCTTTCACTGTAGGCATCTTTTTTGCTATGCCTTTTCATGACTTAAAACCATAGTTGTTCTGCTATTTTTTTAAGAGACTAGCATAGGTAGAATGCTAAAAATATCTTGTTAAACTACCATAATATGCTCACATGTATCCCTTTAGCTGGAGGTATTTCAATGGGAGCTCTTTAAGGATCATTGTAGACATTGCATCCAGTTATACTGAATTGGATGCTATAGCTATAGGCACCGTAATAGTTCAGTGTTCATGTAATTGTGTAAAACAGTGGTTCCCAAACTCTTTTGGCCTACCGCCCCCTTTCCAGAAAATGTTTTACTCAGCGCCCCCTAGAAATTAATTATAATAATAGTAATAGTGTTGGAAGGGATCTCTAAAGACCATCTAGTCCAACGCCCTTCTATCTTCATGCAGCAGAAGCAAAATTAAAGCACCCCTGACAGATGGCCACCCAGTCTCAATAATAATCTCAATAATAGTAGTAGTAATAACAACAACAACACTGATGAAGAAGGTTGTAAGAGACTAAGGGTCATCTAGTCCTTTCTGTCTTTCCCTCCTCCCTCCCTCTTGCGGTGTGTGAGCTTTCCTCAGCGGCAGCGGCGGTGACAGAGGAGGAGGGAGCCCCAGCGGCAGACTTTTCCACGGTCTTACTCTCCTTCTCCCTTGCCCCATGCGCGGGGGCAACGGCGGGAGGAGGTAGAAAAGCCATGCATGGGGGAGGGAAAGGCGCACTCCTCCCCCTTGCTTTCTCGCCCCCACGCGCCTTCCTCAGCGGCAGCGGTGGTAAAGGCGTGCATGGGGCATGGGAGGAGGGAAAGGCGTGCACCTTTCTCTTCTCCCTCATGCGCCTTTCCTACCTCCGTCGCCGAGGAAGGCTCACACGGGTGTGAGAGAGCAAGGGGAGAGGAGCGTGCCTTTCCCTCCCCCCTCGCCCCATACGTGGCTTTTCTGCCTCCTCCCACCGTTGCCCCTGCAGCCATGCATGGGATAAGGGAGAAGGAGAGCAAGGCCGTGGAAAAGCCTGCTGCTGGGGCTCCCTCCTCTGCCATTGCTACCACCGAGGAAGGCTTGCCTTTTCCCTCCTCCTCCCTTGTTCCGTGCGAGGTTTCCTTGGCGGAGGAGGGAGCTGTGGCCATGAGGTTTGTCCGTGGGGCTCCCCACTGCCCACTTGAATCGCTCCACCGCCCCCCATTTTGGGAATGACAGGTTTAACATTTCATTAGATACTATAAAGCATAGACGCAGAATAGTTTCGCCTCTGATGTGCCAGATTGCCTTGGGTGACAGCAGGTGGATCATGCTCTCATTTGTAGTAGGCAAGTGCTAGTGCATATTTTATTTTATCCGTATGCACACACACACCTCCCAGCCTAGTCTACTTCCTCTACTGACAGAGTACTCAGATATTAGAGCAAGCTTTCTCTCATGACATGGTGGCTTGCTTTTTCTGTCTTCCCACTTTTTGAATTTGATTAATAAATGTGGGCAATAGCAAACTTTCATTAGCTTCATTATAACCCCTTAACCTCATTAGGGCAGAGGAGCCCTAATTACCTTGTCTGGTGGATTTAATGAAACATGTGGCTTCCACACAAACTACATATTGTGCATTTCCTTGGTCATTCACAGAATTTACTGGCAATCCATATGGGTTCATCTTCTGCTTGCAACACCCCTGACCCTTTTCCCCATCACATTCATCTATTTATGAGGGAGAGACAGAATAACTAACTGCATAATGTCTTCTGATTAAGTGGTGCTAACTGAAAACATTCTCAGTGATTTGACAGACTTTTAACTTGTTTTGCAGCGAATTTTATGAACCTAATGCACTCATGATGGAGGAAGAAGGTGCCATAATTGCAGGTCTTTTAGTGGGCTTGAATGTCATTGATGCAAATTTCTGCATGAAGGGTGAAGACTTGGATTCACAGGTGCTGGATACTTAACTCAGTTGTTATTTGGGTGATGGGCTGTACTTTTATTCAGTTGTGGTAACTTTGATTTAATTTCTAAAAGCCATTTGAAAAGCTAAAGTTAAATGCAGTAGTAGTTTTGTGACACGTTTGGCTACTTAGTAGCTACCACGCAGAATGAAATACCGGTGTAACCTAACTGAACTGAGTACAGATGCTTATACAGCCATTTCAACAATATAATCATAGAATAATAGAGTTGGAAGAGACCACATGGGTCATCTAGTTCAACCCCTTGCCATGCAGGAAAAGCACAATCAGAGCATCCCTGACAAATGGCCATCCAGCCTCTGTTTAAAAGTCTTCAAGGAATGAGCTTCCAACACACTCCAATGCAGAGAGTTCCACTGTTGAACAACTTGGACTGTCACAGTTCTTCCTAATGTTCAGATGGAATCTTCTTTCCTGTAATTTGAACCCATTGCTGTGGAATTCAGAATTAAGATACAAATGATAAGGAAGCTCTTTTTACCTGTTCGTTAATCTAAGTAGAAACACAAGGAAGAGGGGCATTCTTAGTTCTACTTCCTCCATTATTACTCCAAATGTGTGAATAGGAAGTCCAAAGAGAGCCATTGCAGTCCATGGGGGCCCTACATATGATTGGGAATCTTGAAAAAACGTGTCTAGAGGAAACTCTCTTTGTGCCACAATTTCCACATATGCATATTCCTTTTCCTGTTTTTATTTGAAATAAATTATCAATTGCTTGTGTGTTGTTAGTGCTTATCAGAGAAGAGGGATTCTGCTATATATCATTTGCTGTTGCATTGCATGCTTTCAGCTTCACTCTTACTTCCTTTTACTAAAATATCCTGTCAGTTTCTTTTCTTTTATTCTGCTTTGAAGTGTAGGAGGAAATGAAAGCAGTAAAAAGACTCTCAGAGCTAAGTGAAAGCATGTCTGGGGAAAATCCATAGTTACAGCTTTGAAAATAAATTGTTGTATTGTAGGGTTTTTTAAAAAAACATACTCAATTTGTATACTTTATTTGTTGTCTTTTTAAAATGTTTTGACAGAGAAAGAGGGTGGATGAAGGACAGTAGGAAACTATAGGCTTGCAGGATCATAAAGCTGTTTTTTCGATGAGTACTCTTCAGTTATATTCTCTGTATTGAAGTCTAGAATCTTCCATGTTTACAAAAGTTAATGAACTTTTCATCAATCTAGATCGTTTGCCAGATTTTTTTATTGTAAGCACAAAACTGGAAAGGACAAATGACCTTGTCTACAAATAAGTCATGAGAGGAGAGCTTAGGCTTTCTGTTTCTGTTTTCTTAGTTCTAGGTTAAGTGAAATGAGTTGGCTATGATTATGCCTTGTGTTGTCCTTCTCAGGCTAAATCTTAATACATTTCCCATTTGATGCAGTTACTTTGAGTTTATTATTTAAAGAAATGCACATATGGCTTACAGTATTCTATGTGGAGCCACCTAACTTGCAAGAATAGTATTCATGCATCAAGCTTTCCCCCAGTTGTTCTTGTTTAAAAGCAGCTATGTCAGTAAACAAAAAAGGTAAATGAGTAGAAAGCCATTGAGATATTCCATCTGAATATAAATTAGCTTAACTATCTGATTACTTCCTGTTTTATGTAAGGCAATCTCAGTTAATAAGAAATATTACACGTGAGAAGAAATGTAATTATATTTCACATGTAGTATTACTGTCTTTTGTTGCAGGTTGGAGTCATTGATTTTTCAATGTACTTAAAGGATGGGAACAGCAGCAAAGGCAGTGAAGGGTAAGTGTTTCTCTCCACTGTTCTGTGCTAGTGTTTCAGATTGTTCTCTGAAGATTTTTGTGGGAAATTGACAAGCTTTACTGCTATAAACTTTCAGCAGACCATAATCCTAACATACAAGTACAGGTGGAGGCTACCACTGCCATTACCTACCACCCTCCCTCTTCTGTGCCTTATTAGTCTAACAGTTGTTCAGCAACAGTATGGTAACAGTAGGAACTTTCTGTTAAATTATATTTTGACTTTTCTTCTGTGAGCTCAAAGTATTTTATGTGCTTTTTTACCACTTTGTCTTCACATCTCTCCTGTGAAGAAATTATAACTGGAAAGCAGTAGCTGACCTGGGAGAAATGTGACATTTCATCTCCCAATTCCCTATCTGGCCCTATATTTTTACAAATGGCTTTTAGGGTCAGAACATATCTCCCTCTATGAACCGTCCCAGAAGTTAAGATTGTCCAAGGAGGCCCTGCTCTTGATCTCACCCCCCTCCCAGGCGTGACTGGTGGGGACGACAGATAGGGCCTTCTCGGTGGTGGCCCCTCAGTGATGGAACTCCCTCCCCAGGTAAATTATACCCCCCGCAACCTTCAGGAAGAAAGTAAATACATGGTTGTGGGACCAAGCCTTTTGGACAATAAAGGGCAATAATGATCTCTTAATGAATAATGCAAGTGACAGCCGGAATATCCCTGGAATATGCTTTTGTATTGTGTGATTTTAAGTAATTGTTTTAAGTTTGATATGTTTTAAGTATGTGATTTTAAAGTATATGTTGTTTTGTTCTTATATGTATTCATGGCATTGAATTGTGTCTTTATTGTGAGCCGCCCTGAGTCCCCTTCGGGGTGAGAAGGGCAGGATATAAATGCAGTAAATAAATAAACAAATAAATAAAACTGGCTTAATGCAACCTCAGTGAGGTTTTGAGAAGGTCTGTGACCATTACTTATGGAAAGAAGAAATAAAAACAAAGATTTTCAAGATGGTGGTCCTATTTGTTCGAAGACCCCCTTTTCCTGCTTTTCTGGCCTGTTATTTCATTGTTCAGATTCCTACATTTCTTCTTGTCTCCCAGTCGCAGCAGATTCTAGAGAATGCACAATTATGCTTTGTCAATTGTAACATCATATCAGACCGTTGCTAGTACATATCATAATTTTCAAATGCATTTTAAACAGCGTATTCTAATTCTGGCTTGTTGCCTTTCTGACATCATTATATATGAAGTCAGACTGCACCAAACTAGTCCCATCTTCTATAAACATGATTTGATATAACTGGATTAAGATGGGGTTTTTGTTCGTTTGTTTTGTTGTTTGTTGTTGTTGTTTGGGATTTGGTCATAGATTTTATTAGCAGCCATTGCTTTATTCATAGTTACAATATATCATATTCAATTTATTCACCACCGCCACCACATTCTTGTGATTTGTAGTATTTAGCTATCATTAATGTTTAATATTCATTGTGTGCTGTTTTCAGAGATGGTCAAATTACAGCAATTCTGGACCAGAAGAATTATGTAGAAGAGCTCAATAGACATTTAAGGTAAAGAGTGATTTCCTTCAGATTATGATCAGTAAAATTGTTGATCAAATAATGCTTGAATTCTTAAGTATTAATATAATTACTTTCCTTTGACAGTGCCACGGTCAACAATCTGCAGGCAAAGGTTGATGCTTTAGAAAAATCCAACACAAAACTTACTGAGGAGGTATGTAGCTGTCAAACAAATAGCTTTTATTCTTCTTTGGGGATTTTTTTTAATCTTTAGGCTAATTAAAAAGTACAACTAAGAACTTGATGAAATAGAAATAGGCATTGTTTTTCAAGATTCCTGTTAGTATGCTTTTTTAGACATGCTGATCATGATCAGCCAAATTAGTGGCTATCCACTTGTGTCCTCCCAGATGTAGAATTTAGCAGAGATTTACACCATTGAAATTTAAATCAATGTCACTTTGTGACAATATGAGCACATTAATCTGAAGAGTATGTGCATCTTATCAACAGGATTCAATAGTGGATTTTGTTCCCTCTATACATCCAAAGGCACTGGCTCTGGAGAACTAGAAAGTCCTCTGGAGGTGCTTTTCAGGCCGCTGAAAGTGGCAGAAAGGTGTAATAAGAGGTTTTGGATGGGCCTGCCAAGAGAGTTACCTTTTCTTGTCAGATCATCAGGTGCCTGGAGGTTATGGCATGGCTCCCTTTGGATTTCCTTTTGGGTGTGACCATTAAGAACCACCAGAACAAAAATCATTCTTGCAGATCCCATATAATAGCTCTGTTCTACTGGCCAACTTCTGTAACTATAAGATTATGGAAGGATAAGTTGACATTATGGCACATCATGCAACAGCCGTTTTTGGATCCCTGTTATCTAAGTCTTGTTCTTTAACCAGGCCACGTAGGTAGCCTTTATACAGGCTACCTAGGTACAACCTTATAACAAACCACTACCAAAAAAGTATCAGAAAGGGTATTTTTTATTTTAAAAAAATTCTTCCATTTTCTATTGACATACTCAGCTTGCTGTTGCAAATAATAGAATTATAACACTGCAAGAAGACATGGAGCGAGTGAAAGAAGAAAGTTCTTATATTTTGGAATCGAACAGAAAGGTCAGTGACTATGATTATATGTGAGATGTCTAACTATAGAAGGATTTCTCTTTCCTCCCCTCTTTATCACATGCATCATATTTGGCTTCTTTAATCCGTAGGAGCCTCAGTTGTTTCTGATTTCTGAAATACTGTTAAGCATTTTGTTTATATGTAGATGTATAGATGTGATAAGAATGCATGCCATTGTGTTCGATTCTGCCAAAAAATTGTACTTCATTGATTTTTGGCCTCTCATGACTTCCCGCTTTATCCAATTTGAGAGATAGCTTCATTATAGAATAAATTCCTACTTGGTAGGATTTTTCCGGCAGGCATTTAATCTTTAAGCCATGTCAATCTGTATGCTGACAGAAACATTGTTTTTACGCTTTTTAATGTTCTTATTGTTTTAGTGCTATGTTACCTTGTGCATTTTGTAAACCACCCTGAGCCAATTTGGAAAGGGCGGTATATAAATTGAAACAATAAATAAATAAATGTGTTAGTCCAGGGCTGTCCAACTGCCGGCCCTGCAGGAGTTTAGGACTTCAACTCCCAGAAATCCTAGCCAGGTTACCAGCTATTAGGATTTCTGGGATTTGAAGGCCAAAACACCTGCAGGGCCGGCAGTTGGACAGCCCTGTGTTAGTCCATGTCCATATTAAACCTCATATGTTGGTGGCGGTGTGGGTTAATGATGGATTTGGGAATTTTTTTTGTAACTAACACATGATATGGTAAAAAGACTTTACAGTCGATTTACTTAATAAATAAATGGGTGTTCTTCTTTGTGGTCTCTGTGACTCACACAGAGGGGTTTATGGCACCTGCATAGTGAATCATTTGGAACTTTCTAGAGTTGTAAGCTACACATTTTGGCGGTAGCCCTTCCGCTCCTGGTCCATGTGACCAAACCTGATTCCTGTTTATTCTCTCAGTTCCTTTGTATTTGCCACTGCAGCAGCATCGGAGGAACTATCTGGTTTGTACTCTTTTTGGACTTGGAATGTGTCCCAATAACTATTCAGATCTATCATAATTCTGTACAGAGAAGAGTTGATATTGGCATTACTTAATCATTGTATTATTTGCCAATTAACAAAATTTGCTTTTCTCATCTTCTGATTAACAGCAAGCGCCTAAGCAAGATAGAACTTCAGATGGACAGGCCCTTAGTGAAGCGCGGAAACAGTTGAAGGAGGAAACACAGTTGCGGTTGGTAAGTAGAACAGCGACACACTCTTCATTTTTAAGGAATCCAGTGGGTTTTGTGTTGCACTTTTCCATGGTGAAAAATAGCCATGCAAAGCAATATCACCACCTCATGGAGGATAGAAGTGCTACTTCTGCTTCATTAGCATATGTTTCTTTAGCGTCAAGCAGCTCAATTTAAGATCAAACTGACAGCATCCTGCACCATAAACATTTTTTCCTACCTCCTAGTAGAGTATCCACCATATCAGCCACAATAATATTTTGTGGTATAATATGCTTTTGTTGATAAGAGTCCTAGTAGTTATTGTGTATTTAATATGTTATATGAAAGAAAACAACAAGAAGTCAGAGTGGGGTTTTTTCTTGCTACAAGAGTTACCAAATTCCGTGATTATGATAAGGTAGTTTTTTTCATAGCTTCCAAATAACTCAAGTCTTTTTGTGTCTGTGTGTGTATATATTAGGATGTGGAAAAAGAACTTGAAGTGCAAATTGGAATGAGACAAGAAATGGAACTAGCCATGAAAATGCTGGAAAAAGATGTTTGTGAGAAGCAAGATGCACTGGTGGCACTCAGGCAGCAATTGGATGATCTCAGGGCCCTAAAACTTGAACTTTCTTTCAAGCTGCAGGTACAGTGAATGTTATGTGCCATCAAGACAACTTTGCCCTCCAAGGACCTCCTAAAACCTGGGTTATTAACCACCCTACTTGCATCTTGGGGCATTCATGGCTTCCTTGATTGAATCAATCCACCCGTAATACATTCTTCCTCTTTTCCACTTTCCCAATCATTCTCATCTTTTCCAGTAGATTGTGTCATATGATATGATCTTGGCTTCTTGTGAAGGTTTGGGCCTGATTTGCTCTTGAACCCATTTCTGATTTCTCCTCCAATACCATGTTTCAAATGGATTGAATTTCTTCTAGTTAGCACTCAAACAGAGAAAACAGGATCACATTAGCCGCTAGGTACTTTGCTCCCTTTGCTTAGCCTTGTTATGGAAATTGTGCTGTGTTATAATGCAGTCTGAGGTTACTCACTTCTGCTCCA
Source organism: Anolis apletophallus (assembly GCA_030556195.1). Classification (NCBI taxonomy): domain Eukaryota; kingdom Metazoa; phylum Chordata; class Lepidosauria; order Squamata; family Anolidae; genus Anolis; species Anolis apletophallus. The sequence continues at coordinate 102,566,003 of JARBWK010000012.1, forward strand.
TAATATGTGCAATCTCTAAATGGGGGGAACATTGTATTCACCATCAATGTTTAAACAAGCTTGTCAAATGTGGTCACCTCCCTGTTTGTGTAAGCTAATTTTTAAAAATGTGACAAGAGAAGGGATCAGAATGGATATATTTGTGGGAAAGTGGGTTTAATTATAAACAATGACAGCAACAATTATCAGAATAAATTATGTTGTTTTCCTATGTTGATATTCTTTTGGTTTCAGTCTCTTCAGTCTCTTGTTAATAGTGATACAGAGTATACATATTTACACAAATTAAGATTTAAATCTAGATTTTTCTCTACTGGCTCCTGAGGGTGATGTTGTTGCTTTGTACCTTTTAGAGTTCTGACCTGGGAGTGAAACAAAAGAGTGAACTGAATAGCCGCTTGGAGGAGAAGACAAATCAGATGGCTGCAACCATTAAACTTCTTGAACAAAGGTAAAATTGGAAGTTGCTTATTTAAGCAAAGCTATAACCGTACCCTGCTGTCAATTTTGTGTCTTTTCAGATATGGAGATAAATATAGGGTATTTGGGAAATGTTTTAAACACGAAGTGCAACAAGGCCCAGTAGTTTAGAAGTACTTTATTTTAAAGCAGTGGTTCTCAACCTGTGGGTCCCCAGATGTTTTGGCCTTCAACGTCCAGAAATCTTAACAGCTGGTAAACTGGCTGGGATTTCTGAGAGTTGTAGCCCAAAACACCTGGGGACCCCCAGGTTGAGAACCACTGCTTTAAAGAGACCATGGAGTGCTGGCTCATATAATTCCCACATAATAGCCTTCACAGAGCTCAAATTTTACAGTGAATTTGACAGTTGCTTTATACATGACCCATCATTAAAAAGAAAGAAGGTCCTATAAGTGCTCCTAAGTAGGGATGAAGCTATGTGGCAACCATGTTCTGTGCTACAGATATTATTCGTAATTTAAATGGCTTCTCGGTCAAGTCGTATCTAACGGGATGATCAACTCTAGCTGATTGTAAGCTCCACCTAGACCACTGCAGTTTTCCTGCTTTGCAGATTATCTATTACAGTCCAAAATTAGGGAAGGTATGATTGTTACCTAACTATGATGCTTCGCCATTTATATAGAGCATATGTTAATTTGAAATTTGAAATTTTTTGCCCTGTTTCTAGTCTAACTTGAGGCCCATAGTTTGGGGGCAGGATTTTGCCAGATTAAAATAAAATGGCAAGCAGGAAGCTAGTGACATGGGAGGCACTGCAGACTGGGTTGCTGTGAGTTTTCCAGGCTGTATGGCCATTTTCCAAAAGCATTCTCTCCTGACATTTCACCCACATCTATGGCAGGCACACTCAGAAAATCCTCAGAACTTTTGAGTATGCCTGCAATAGATGTGAGTGAAACATCATGAGAGAATCCTTCTGGAACATGGTCATGCAGCCCAGAAAACTCACAGCAACCCAGTGATTCTGGCCATGAAAGCCTTCAACAATGCACTGCAGACTAATTCAACCATAGGAGAGCACTTGATGAACCAACCTCGACACACCATATGATTTGAGAACACAGAAATGCAGGACCACTTTAACAACCATCATGTCACACTACACAGAGAAGCCACTGTAAACCACAAGCGTGTGGGCAATTTCGACGAAAAGGAGGGAACCATGAAAATGAACAAAATCAGGCTACCAGTATTTAAAAACACTAAAATCAGGACAGTGGATAAAGAACAACACTCAAAAACAGGGGAATTCAAGAAAGGAAACAATCAGGGCCAGCTACTCACCTCCCAACAAAGGATTCCCCCAGGCAAGAAGCAGCCAGGCTTTGAAGCTGCAAGGTTATGCAATGCTAATCAAGGTGATCAGTTGCAACATACACCTCCCTCAAACAGACAAGAGTTCTTTCTCCCACCCAGGACATTCCACAGATATATAAACCCCACTTGCCTAGTTTCCAACAGACCTCACAACTTCTGAGGATGCCTGCTATAGATGTGGGCGAAACGTCAGGAGAGAATGCTTCTGGAACATGGCCATAATATAAACTTTATTTGTACCCCGCTCCATCTCCCCGATGGGGACTCGGGGCGGCTCACATGAGGCCAAGCCCAAACAGCAAATTACAATAAAATAAAATATCAGCAATAAACACACACACACAAATAAACAATATACAAAGAGATATCTAAAATCACAAAGACAGGGCGGGCCACAGGAACACATATGAAGTGTTAAAAACTCAGGGTGAGATAAGCGGAGTAACGTCCTTACGGGGAAAAAGATGTTCTTTATGGGGAGGGAGGATGGACTCCAAGAACGGGGGCTTTGAGGAGAGCAATGGTAGAAATTAACTACTCTCCGAAGGCACAGCGGAAAAGCCAGGTTTTCAGTTGTTTTTTAAAGTCTCCAGAGTGGGGAGCCCAGAAAACTCACAGCAACCCACTAATGACTATTTTCACATGTTGCACAGTGAGTCCTGCAAAGCTAAACTGTAATGTGACTAAATGTAAAATGTTCTGATGGAAAAGATAGTACTTAAATACAGGTTCTACTTGTTTCATTAAACGAAGCAGTAGTTTTAGATCTGTGGATGATGGGGAAAAGAAGCTAAAATTACACAGATGTAGCAAAGTTGCACAATAGTTACACAGATTTAATTATTCTTAAGAAAAGCAAAAAAAGTATTTTCCCGCATCTTCTTTATCGGAAGTTCCTTCTTTATTGTATTTGCACTTGTATATTGCAATGTATTATAAGCACGGTGGCTGTCATGTATTGAATTAACTTGTGTTTTCTTCTACTGTCTATGTCCTCCCCACCCTCCCACCCCAATTCTCCCTATATCATTTCAACATCCCTTTTCTAATCTAGTGAAAAGGATTTGGTGAAACAGGCAAAAACCTTAAATAGTGCAGCAAATAGACTGATTCAGAAGCCCCATTAGGCTTTTTGAAAAGAAAATGGCTGCAGCTGGTCACCTCACAACTCTGACATCTCTGCTCAGTTATGAGGGGAAAGCAAAAGGAGGTGGTTGAGAATGTAGATGTCAGGCTTAAATATTGTCACCCAAAGTTGACTTGGAATTTGGTGGATTTTTAAGTTAAAATGTTTTTGTTTGGAGGTAGAAAAAATAACCTGTAACTTTCCTTTCCCCCTGTTATCTTCTCGTTTAAATTTGACTAAACTGCAAGCTTTCGGGCTGCAAAGTACTCCAGAAAATCACGTGTGCAACTAGATTTGTGGCTCTGTGTGTACAGTTGATACAAAAATGTATACCGTCCAAGCTTTCTAATCTTTAAGGAATGTTGGGGAAAATGTGAACCTTCCCCATCACCATGTGCAAATTCATGGAAAATGAAGTTACTTCCCTTTGTTTGCCTTGTGTCAAAGATGAAAACACATAAAACAAACACAGAGGTTAAGAGCTGACAGTGATACATTATTCTGTGGCTTTTTTTGTTCCATGGGATGTTAAGCAGGACAAGCACACAACGAAGTTTAAGATATTGCCATTGCAGTGGTGTAGCCCTTGTTAAGCGGAGGCTTGTCCGCACTAAATAGTTTTCCAACGGAGACTTATCACAAATATAGATAAATCGAAATTGTGCCTGATTCAAGGACTGCACAACCCCTGACTCCAGGGAGGTGTTAGTTCCCGGATACCATGATTAAAACCACTGATTTCGAGTTAGAATGAGTTATATGTACTCCTTTACACTTTTCACCTTCTTCCAATTGCATGGGAATGCAACAACGTCATTATTCCACTCTCTCTTCCAATACTCTTTTTTTTAAACCGACCTTCCCTTTCACCTCATAGCAACCGTATCGTTTTGATGTAATACACTATGCATGGATCTAAGACACATCCAGAGCAGCATAGAGGTACCATAATGCAAATAGTTGAAACCAAATCACTGGTAAACATCACTGGAAAGTTTTGCAGTGAAAGGACAAGCTTCATAGTAAGCCAGTGCCAGCTTCTTTTGCATTAAGGGAAAATAATTTGTTAACGACAGGTGATACAGACACACAATCCAGTTAGAAGCTGTTAAATGGCAAACCCTTAGTTATCTTTACATTGCCTTCTACCTCTGCCTTTATTTTCATAAAAAGAGGAAGTGGTTCTTCCTGAAGAACTTCAATGAAACGTATGGGTTTCCCCTCTGTTCCAGTTTTAAATACAAGTTGGAGTCCTGTATTTTACAAAACAGTTCATTGTTGTTAGCTTTTTAAAATGAGGGATACATGGGACGGATAGTGATGTACTGCTGGTCAGTCGCTGACACAAAGCATCCACAACATACAACGACTTGGGTGTTCTTTGAAGTTGCCTTTGCTCTTGTTAATATTTGAGTCTTAAGTTGTTGGTTCAGACAGGGGACCTGCTTAAGAGTTGTAGTAAGAAATGAATTAAAACCCATGAAGTCTAGGGAAAGCCTTTCTGCAACTCAAAACAAAACTGCTTTTCTATTTAGGATGAAATATTAGGGGTTTCTTTGCTGTGGATGCCAGAGTTCACAGCGCTATCCTCGCAACAGGTTTTAGTGTGTAGATAGTCATTTTGAATCCTTGTCAGGATACCCAAACTAAGTGGTTTCCCTCCTCCTTCAATTTAGGCTGTCCTTTTTCCCATTTCCTCCCAAATAATCCACTTGCTTTGTGTTTAAACCAAATGGGGAATGGAGAGAAAAATGCCTGTAATAAAGATGGGCAAACACCCATTGCCTGCTACTAAAATCTGTAGGGCTGAGTTTAACTCTCTTACTAGTTGTAAACCTATTTCCGACTGAACAGCAAGATCTTTGGTTTGATTTTAAATAAGAACTCTGAAGGGTTGCACTTTGGGGCGCATGTTTCTAAACATACCCATTTTATTTGTTGCCGAGTGAGGCTACAACTGGCTTCATTGAAATGACCAAACACAATATTGTTAAGATTGTTACAAGGCCTCCTCCTGGCATTAGAATTAAACCTTTCAGATGACAAAAATCTATTTAGTAAGATCAGTGCACACATCTGGTTGAGAATCATGCTTCATTTCCACCGGGTTACAGGAGAACATGTCACTGGCAAACACTTGGGAAGAAGTTTCCTTTCCCAAATAAGCTGCTTTGAAAATGTAACCTGTAATCCCATTTATTTGAAACATACTTGAAGTCAGGCTTTGAAAAAAACATTATCAGCTGTGAGAAATCAAGTTCTTACCAGTGGGATGTGAAGAATCCTCGTTGCAGATCTCTTTGAATAGGTCTTATAAATGGAAACAGCCCAAATTCTTCCCATCTCCATCTTGGTAAAAACAGGATTAGATCTGGTTGGAGAAGAAGAATTGCTGTTTTGTTGGTGGTCTTGGACTGGAGGTTTGGCACCATTGGCCCTCCTCTTCCCTGGATCTTTGATTTGTATTTGTATGATATAGCCAGCAAAGGAATTGAGTAGTTTGGACATCCAATTAGGCATCTGGTACAATTCTCCATGTTTTTCTAGACATTGAGAGACATTGATAATTGATTTGGAAGGAGAAGTGATGTCCTGTAGCCCTATAGTAGTGGTTCTCAACCTGTGGCTCCTCAGAGTGTTTAGGCCAACAAGTCCCAGAAATGCCAGCCAGTTTAACAGCTGTTAGGAATTCTGGGAGTTGAAGGCCAAAACAGCTGGGGATCCACAGGTTGAGAACCACTGCCCTATAGCATTCTGGGCCAGTCTGGTTAAGAGCATGCCACATACCCGATTGAGCATTGAACCAGCCTCAATATGACATTTTAGTGACAGTCAGGTGTAGATATCTTCAGGTTTTTGCTGAGAGCTTCCTTCTACCTGCTCACTCTCCAGTTAAGCCATCGTGGTGCTCATTTGTCACATGGCTAGTGAATACATCTGTAATCCCAAACCAATCTCTCTATAGTTAAGGTATGCTCCCATCTTGGTTCCCCTTGCAGCTATTCCTCAAGTATCCTGGGAAGCAGAAATCTTTATCCATGACTTTGTATTTGATCTGAAGCCCTGTGTGCTTAATGATGTAACAGTTGTGGAAAGAGACCAGACAAATGCACTAATTCCTTAATATAGTAGGTACCCCCATGATGCAAGTTCCAGTTACTTGTATAAAGCTGCAGTGTAACGTAAATTAAAGAAAAAAAACCTTACCAATACTGTGTACCTGAGATTTGCTTTGACTATGGATAACAGTGATGTTTTATGTTTATCATCTAATGACTGTAAACTGTAGTAATAGAACAATAAAAAGTTGAAAATAGACTCTTCTTCTGCCTGGTTCACCTACACTTTGGTTTTTTTTTAGATATGTTTTGTCCTTCATCCTTTCCCGTGCCCACGTATTTCCCTTCCATCTTTCACTGAGCTTGGTTTTTCCTTTTAATTTATTGTTTAAACTCAGTCTTCCTCCCCACCATGGCTTTTGTTTTTTATCACAAGTTCATGTGGCTCAAATCCAGATTGCAACTGACAGAGAGAGAGCGCCAGTCTCTGGAGGAGGACAATCGGCTCTTCAAGCAGGAGTTTGGGGATAAGATCAACAGCCTTCAGCTGGAAGTCGAGCAGCTCATCAAGCAGCGGTGAAGAGAACATCCTGTTTGCGGGGGTATATTGTGCGGGATATTTCCTGTTCATGGAGCACTGTTGCTTTTATTCCAGGATCACTTCCATCGCTATTGTAGTTTGTAAATTTACAAAGACTATATATATCCTTCTTTGTGTGAGATCTTATGGCACCTGCTCCTCTGAATGGCCAACTGCCCAGGTGTATCCAAAAAGCAGTGTCCATGACTTTAAATAATACTTTTCCATCTTCAACAGTGGTTTGTTGGGTGAGTGGGCTTATTAATGAAAGGCCCTCCTCATAAATGCACAGCAGAGTAACATGTCAGTAGCAGCGTGACCCAGTACCAGTAGCCCAAAGTGATAAAAAGAACAAAAACACACAGACGAATGTTACCTCTTCCTTAGGAGGCTTTTCTTTGTAGCAAAATCATGTGGTTGCACTATTTACAAGAACAAGGTTTCCATGACACAAATAAAGTTCAACCTTCACATTGGAGCTTCACACAGGAGGCTTCTTTCACACAGGGGTTTACCTCACACTCCTCAGGACAACACTAGCTTTGGCCTACTAACTCTAACATGTTTCAGCCTACTCTCCTCAGGATACTAGCTATGGCCCACTGACTCATAAGTACGATTCACAGGGACCACTCAGAGAACTACAGTTACTGGTAAGCAACCAATAATTTCCATGACACAAAGTCGAGGGAGAAACGCCAGCTCGCAGCGTCGAAGATCGAGCGGCTGGGAGCGGAGGGGGAGGGACACGAGAGCGAGCGAGAGGCATGAGCGAGAGGCAGCCGAACTCCTTGTCGGCCCTCCGGTACGGGCGCGCGCTCGCTCTCCATTCTGGAAGGAAGGTCTTCCAGCTAGCGAGGGCAGTAATATGCGTGCGCGCGCGCGCGCCCTTCCTCTTGAAAACCCATACCGACAAGAGGAACAAGGAGCCCATACCGGCAAGAGGAACAAAAGGCCATACCGACAAGAGGAACAAGAGGCTGCAGGACGGTACGCCCATACAAGCCATCCTTTAGATGCGGAGGCGCCTCTAGAGCTGCAGGCACATCAATAGGGTCAACAGGCGGGTTCGAGCTCTTTTCAGCCTTTGGCGGGTTCGAGCCTTTGATTCTCCTGTTTGCCCCGCTTTGAAGGGACTCCAGTCCCAGCCGTCCTGCGCATGATCCCAGTGGGTCAGAGGCGCCGATTGGGGGACTCCAGCCCCGACGGCCTCGCGCATGCTTCACACCCGAGGGTGGAGCAGAGGCGCTCACCTCCATGGTGACAGGCTCATGAGCTCAAAGAGGTTGGTGGCCATTTTGGCAGCATTTATCCTCAGCCTTCCTTTTCCGTTAGAGCTGCCATCTTGGTACCTAACGGACACTCCGATGTGTGTTTCATTGCTTTGAAACTTCCCATTGCCTTGTAGTATTTTCTTCTAATTAGCAATCATGTTAGCTTTCAAGATCATATGGAAATAGAGAATGACAAGAGAATGTCCAAAGACAAGAGTTCAGCCTGGCTGTAGACAATCAACTGTCAATAAGCAATAATTCTAACATTAGATAATAAAAATAATAAATAATAATATGAACTTATAATTTGATTGAATCTTATTTTATGCTAGCCAAAATTCATGAGAAACTTTCTCAATTACTAATTTAACCATGAAATGGGGATAACGAGTAGTCACCAAGATGAATAATATTAATATTAAATTTCTTCTAATTAAAGTTTTTTACTTATTATACGCTAGTCAAAGAAATATTAGATAAGATTCCTAGCTGTTGCAACGGCGGCAGATAAAAGGATCTGAGGTGGCAGCCCCTCCCACTGTCTGGAGGGGATGTGGGCGGGGCTTCCATTTAAAGAGATATTAGCTTTTAAAAGATTCCGAACTGTCCGCGCAGGCGCGGGAAATACCATAAGTACGATTCACAGGGACCACTCAGAGAACTACAGTTACTGGTAAGCAACCAATAATTTCCATGACACAAATAAAGTTCAACCTTCACATTGGAGCTTCACACAGGAGGCTTCTTTCACACAGGGGTTTACCTCACACTCCTCAGGACAACACTAGCTTTTGCCTACTAACTCTAACATGTTTCAGCCTACTCTCCTCAGGATACTAGCTGTGGCCCACTGACTCTTAACAGGCTTAACTGACTCTTAACAGGCTTTGGACTACTAACTCTTTCAATGCTTGACTCACACTTATAATAAAAAACACCGTTATTTTTTAATATTTCTGACAAAGACTATATATAGATAGATAGTCCTGCCGGCACAAGGGTTTAACCCATTGCACCACCGGGGGCTCCTAGTTGGCAGGATGACCTTTTGCCACTTTTGCATTGCAAGTCTTTGTGCTCTTTAGTCATAAATTAGCATCTACCCAGTTCAAAAAAATATTGGAAGTTCACAGCTAGCAGGTAGTAATGTTGCAATTTGTGGTCTTTCTCCAGTTAAAGTACTGTTTATTGGGGGAGTATAATTTTTAAAATTCTTCTCAGTAGCAACTAAGAAGGGGAAAACTTTTATTTCTTTCTGTGGCTTTTATTAGGGGCTCAGATTAAAATGTATTTCACTAACATGTTTTTTTCCCTCTCTCTCTCTCTCTGGTGTTACTTCAGGGGTCAACTTGAACTGGAACTGAAACGGGAACGAGACCGATGGTCACATTCCCGACACAGAATTCAAGACAATAAAAACTTGCACGTCCATAGCAAAGGATTCCATAAGACTGGAACACAAATAGTAATGTTTATTTTCTGTTTTTTCCTCCCATGCCCACCTGTGGCTTAATTTTTTATTTCATTTAATTTTAAGCCCAACTGTTGTGATATGCTTATGCTTCTCACCGTTCATACTGTTATCTAGCTATAGTGCAGACATGGGCAAACTTTGGCCCTCCAGGTGTTTCAGACTTCAACTCCCATAATTGCCATAAGTCCAAAACACCTGGAGGGCCAAAGTTTGCCCATGCTTGCTGAACAGGGTAATGCATAAACTTGTCAATTCCAGTGATCAGTCTCATGATTATCTTTGGTTCTTCCAGAATTAGTAGGCAGTTCCATGACAACCATAAGCTTAAATGTGTTAATTGGGACACTTACTATTAACAGGAAATTCTGTGCTGTATGAAAAGAAGATAATTGGGGTCATTTAAATATGTAAAAACAAAATATGGTGATAATGTTGCTTCTTCATTAATTTCTGAATACCTTTCTATTTTGATAGGATGTAGGAAACAGATTCTTGGAAGGAGATTCTCAAAGGAGGATACCAGTAAAAGATGAGAAAACTGTTCACCCAAACAAGTATGAACTGGTTGAAATTTTTTAAAAATCTTCTCAGAAGACAACTTCTTGGATGACTATTGCATTTGCATGTATAGGAAATGGTTTCTCACATTTGATGCAAGGCTTTCTTGTAAGGTTGTGTAGACAGAGAAACTTCCAAGAGCTGGCAGTTGATAGCTTATGAGTAGCACTTCTCTAGATATCTTATCTGCTACACTGAAACTTCAAGTCCCTTTGGAGAACGAACTTGCTATGTGATTTGGAGTGATTAGCGTGAACCGCATCTCCCTAGAGTGGTTCCCAACCTTTAGTCCTCTATACGTTTTGGACTTCGGCTTCCACAATTCCTAACAGCTGATAAGATGGTTGGAATTTCCCAACCTTTGTTCCATCTGGAGGAACAAAGGTTGGGAACCACTGCCCTATGTAGACCGCCTCGCACACTACGGTTTGCGGAGGAGGCCCTGTTCTCAGTCCCACTCCTGTTACAAGCATGGTTGGTGGGAATGAGAGAGGGGACCTTCCGCGTGATCGCTCCTTGCCTCTGGAAGTCTCTTCCTAAAGAAATAAAAATGGCCCCACCCTCCTCTTCTTCAAAAAAAACTTCTGAAAACACACCCATGTACCTTAGCATACAAAGAGGAGGAGTACACTTTATGGCTGCTATGGTCAATTTTGAATTACAACAGATGCTTGGCACATTTTGCAGTTAGGTCGTTTTAATTGTTCAGGATACATGATTTTGTGGAATTATGTTTTATTGGTGTAATTATGATTTATTTAAGTATTTGTATTTTTTATATTGTGTTTTAAATTATGGCATGGAATGTGTTCCTTTTATATGTATGTAAACTGCCCCGAGCCCCTTTGGGGAGAAAGGGCAGTCTAGAAATAAAGTTTATTATTATTATTTTGAGGGGAAGTATTTTGACAAAGGTTTTGGAAACTGCCCAAGTTTCATATGCCAGATTTCCTGAATGTGAGTAACAACTGTGAAAATCTCAATTCGCCCCAAACACAACCCTCAGAGAAAGGTCACGTTTGTTCAAGGAGCCTAGATGTCCTTGATGCAAGTGATTCAAAGCAATATGTGCTGTGGCAACACACTGTTTCATGAATATAATTGTGCCCCTAGTTTTAACAATTGTAGAAATATGATTTCACTTTTGGAATAGTTTTTTGTAGAAAAGATCTCCTTTGGTAATTGAAATCACGTGTTCTGGGTGGTTTATGTCTGGAATTTGAGGTGATTTATTGCCTATTGGGGCAAGTATGAATTCTCAGGCTCTTCCTTAAAAGTTCATGTGTCTTATTTAACTTATTAACATAGTTTTATTAAGTTGCACCAAGCTTTGTTATTTGGTTCAGTATGGTGATATGGTTTATGGGCTAATCAATAAAATTTAGTTAGTTAGTTTACTAGAACTGTGTGGATTTGCCCTTTGATTAAAAGTTGGTACAGAACCTGAGCAATCAAGCCCTCTCTATGTTTGACGCATGTGAGTGTAATACATAGCTCTGGAAGCAAAGTTCTGTCATGAGAAATCAGAATGTGCTTGATGGCTGATGGTCCTGGTCAAGTTGCATGCTAAGTTAAGGTCTTTGCTTCTTTTTCAGGGTACCTCATGGGCATCAAGAAGAGAATGTAAGCAATTCAGTTATTTTGGAAAAGTAGATTTAGAATCCTAAATATTTGGGAAAATCTTTAAAAGTATTGAATTGCAAAATAGCCCGGGATGCAAGGTGAAATATTTTGAGAAAATGTCTTACATTCATAGATTTAAAGGCTTTGATTTTTTCGTTTTATGGGTTTCCAAGCTTGTTTAGGGGCCTTATTTGGAATGGATGGCATGAAGTGAGAAATGGAATTTACCCTCCGTTAAAATTTTGTTATGTTCTTTGTTTCTTCACTTCATTGACTTACCTTTTTTGCTACAGCAATGTTGTGATCTCCTGAAAACTCAATTCAGTGCATGTATTACAACATTTTATAATATTAATATCACTAAGTGTCATCAGTTTCATAGGTCAGGTATTTACAAGGATTACTAAGTGATTAATCCTTTAATTCATCTGCTCTTTTAAAGGAACCCCCGGTGGCGCAGTGGGTTAAACCCTTGTGCTGGCAGGACTGCTGACCGACAGGTCAGTGGTTCGAATCTGGTTAGAGTGGGTTGAGCTCCCTCCGCCAGCTCCAGCTCCCCATGTGGGAACATGAGAGAACCCTCCTACAAGGATGGTAAAGCATCAAACATCCAAGCATTCCCTGAGCAATGTCCTTGCAGACAGCCAATTCTCTCACACTAGAAGCGACTTGCAGTTTCTCAAGTCGCTCCTGACATGAAAAAAAAAATCTGCTCTTTTTATTTTTTAAAATATAGCCAATTTCAATAATCATCACTATCAAATTGATAGAAGATGGCGCAAGGTGAAAATTTAGTGTATCTCCAAATCTTGGAGATAGTCTTTTGCTGTTAGAGGAGCATCGGATCTCAAATCATTTGGTGGCCTAGATTTCCCAGCCCTACATTGATGCAGGTGAAGTGCTTTGAGTGTTTAAAAGCATGGTATTGAACAATACTATTATGTATTGTGAATTTTGATTGCGATTGCTAAGCATAGGTTTGCAAAGGGAAGCTCACGTGCTGAATTTGTAGCCTGGTCAGAGCAACGGAGATTTAACGTCTTAGTTTGGGAAGGCTTTAGCAAATTGTAACAGAAATCATAAAAGTTGGTCAGAAAACATTGCAGCCTTAATTAATGAGAAACATGTATTTTATGTTCTAGGAGCAGATTCCTGGCCCAGGAAAATTAGAACCCTGCCAGCTGTGTCAAGAGGAGAGCACTCGGAGCAAAAGAAAGGTAAATGCAAATAGAGTGGTTCAGCTCACTTCGCCTTCTGCTTCCACCCTATAGATTGCTGCCCAGGAGCCAATTTGTACCTTGCAATTTGGGGGTGGGAACTACTATTTCCCCCTATTTTTCAGCTGTTGGGTTGCTGTGAGTTTCCAGGCTGTATGGCTATGTTCCAGAAGCATTCTCTCCTGACATTTCGCCTGCATCAATGGCAGGCATCTTCAGAGGTTGTGAGGTCTGTTGGAACAACCGAGCAGCCCAGTGATTACGGCCATGAAAGCCTTCCAACAATACATTTTCAGCTGTTGTTTGAGTAGGAGTCACGATCTGTTCTCTACAGAGGCTCTGCTTTAATATTTTAATGCATTTGCTTTAATTGTATTGTGTCGTGTTTGTTGTTAGCTGTCTGGAGCCCCTGTATTGAGAGAAAGGTGGGATAAAAAGAAAGTAAAAAAAAATAAGGCTGAGAGGCCAACCTGGAACTTAGTTAGGCCTGAATGAACAAACACAAGCTTTGAGCGTTTATTGATGTCGCTGTGGAAGTGTGCATTTCTTGTTCTGTTTTTTAGCCATAGGATTTTCCTACATTGGTAGGGGGAAATAAGGAGAAAGAACCTATGTATGGCCAAAGCGTTAGGTCAGGTGCAGGCAAACTTCGTCCCTCCAGGTGTTTTGGACTTCAGTTCCCACAGTTGTGAGAGCTGAAGTCCAAAACAACCTGGAGGGCTGAAGTTTGTCCATGCCTGCATTAGATGAATACTTTCTTTTTTTCCTTCTTTATATCCCACTTTTTCTCTGCAGTACAAATAATAGACTTTGTGTGTGACTGAATTAAATATTGCTTTGATTCTTCTTTGTCTCTCTCTGTTCAGAATACATGCAAGAACTGCAGTGGAGTCTTCTGTGAAGATTGCTCAGCGAATGAACTCCCCCTTCCCTCCAGCATCAACCCAGAGTGTGTCTGCAACCAATGCCACAAGCATTTGATACAGCAATATTCTGCAAGTCCCTCCTAGGGCTCCCAGTGGAGGGGAAGAGCGGTTCCGTCAATTTATTTCTGCCAGCTTGCTCCGTTTCCGAAACACCGCAGCTTCTAATTACAGACAAAAGCTGTTTGGATTTTTCTTTTTCAAAGAAAAGTTACAGGTTGCGAGAGCCTGAATGTGAATGATTGACAAATCAGTTTTAACTGTAAACACCGAAGGCTTCTAAAGTCAAACAGCTCTTTTGAAGATGTATAATGTTTGCTATGGGTTGTGCAATTTAGCGTACTCGTTAGAAGGAAGCATGGCATGGCTTCCATTTTTGCAAACTGGAAGGGGGTTGTTTCTATATTAGTTTGGACCAGGCATGGGCAAACTTCAGCCTTCCAGGTGTTTGGACTTCAACTCTCACAATTCCTAAGAGCTAGTAGGCAGTTGGGAATTGTGGGAGCTGAAATCCAAAACACCTGGAGGGTCGAAGTTTGCCCATGCCTGCTATACAGCTTGCTTGTATTGTGCTCCGAATTGCACTTTATTCTCCAGCAGAGACAAATGGAGCATGTTGCCTGCATTTTAATCTAAAACAGGCATTTTCAAACTGTGGCCCTCCAACTGTTTGGGCCTCCAACTCCCAGAAGTCCCTATTGCAATGGTTCTCAACTTGTGGGTCCCCAGATATTTTAGTCTTCAACTCTCAGAAATCCTAACAACTGGTAAATTGGCTGGGATTTCTGGGAGTTGTAGTCCAAAACACCTGGGGATCCACAAATTGAGAACCACTGCCAGCTTGTTCAATAGGGATTCTGGGAGTTGGGTGACCAAACAGCTGGAGGGCTGCAGTTTTTAGGATGCCTGTCTAAAGTGAGGCCTTCCAGAGGTGGTTAGACTGCAGCTCCCATCATTCAGGATATAAGTTTAGGGCAGTGTTTCCCAACCTTTTTTGAGCCACGGCACACTTTTAACATTAAAAAAATTTGGGGGCACACCACCAACCAAAATGACACTCTAACACAGTAAAGAATGGCTGGGGGATGGTGCCCTGCTGGGAGCAGCTGCTGGGACTGCCGAAGCCAGGGGCGGAGCCAGGCCACGCCATCCCCCCCCCCAGCTTCTCCAGCCTTGAGGGGGCAGTGCCAAGCCAGCGGTGGCAGAGCCAGCACAATGCTGGCTTGGCACTGTCCCCTCAAGGCTGGAGAAGCTGTGGGGGAGCGGAAGCCGGGAGGCGGGGCATGAGTGGTGGATGGGCTTCAGTGGGAGGGGCTCCTCCACACAGCTTCAGCGAGTGAGGGGTGGGAGTCATGGCGGATTGGAGGCTGGCTGGGGAAACGGCCGAAGGAGGTGGCGGCCCGGCCCCTTCTTTTTCTTCACCGCTGCCCGGCCCTTCCTCCTCCTCCTCTTTCAAGCAGCAGGGGGGAAGGAAGGGGTGCAGAGAGCTTTTCTTGCGGCACAGCAGGAGGTCCATCACGGCACACTACTGTACAGCGGTTGGGAAACACTGGCTTAGGGAGTTGCAGTTATTTTTTTTTATTGTTGGGCTTCTATGCCGCCACTCCCGGGAGGCTCGGGGCGGCTCACAAGCGCCGGATAAAACAGCATATTAAAACAAATTAAAACACGGCAGAATACAACACAATATAAAACAAACAAGGTTAAAAGCCTGATGTGTAGGAGACACAACACAACAGGCACAGAACTTACACACACCTGGAAATCCACTTCAGATAATTTGTGGGTGGGGGGGGGAGTGCAATATATGTCTAAAATCCTCATGAATCTACAATATCTGGGCATGTGTGGAAACAAAATAAAAGCAATTTCCTAGCCAAACAGGAACAAATGTCACAAGCAGATTTTTTGGGCTCATTTTTCCGCTTTCCTCTTGTTTCCTCTTTATATGTGCGGCTTTAATTTTTTTAAACGTTACCAAGATTTTTGAAAGAAAATACTTGCTGTCTAAAATAGAACTATGCTGCACTCTTTAAAAGTCTGCAACTCAAGCAAATTGTGGCAGTCTTTCTGTACTTCCTAGTGACGTTTTCGGACATCTGTTCCTACAGACCACCCCAAAAAGCAACGGATTGTAAACATCTTGAACCAAAAGAAAAGAAATTGAATCCTACATAATAAAATAAGGAAAGTTGTTTTTTAAAGAATTGTTCATTCAGGACATAGAGGTGAATGATAGAATAGGACCATTCTGTTGTGTACATTTTGGCTCAGTGCTGACACTTCACTTATATAGTGATGGATTCCGGGAAACCTGGCAGTGTGTTGTGTGAATTATATTGATAACATAAGGAAAATACTCTGAAAGGCACTTATTAAGAAGCCTGTTTTTTGGAAAATGTTTCACCCTCTTAGATAGCAGGGCCATCTTTATTAACGAATGAACCGGAAATTAAATCAAAGCTACAGAATCTGAATTCACACAAACCACTGTACCTTCTCCCTGATCTGTTCTTCAAAATGAGCTTAAGCAAACACACTGAAACCATGCTGCAATTATCATTTGGAATAAAACTAATTGGGGAAGTGGCTTTTGGCTTAAGCAAGGTTACCCTTAGTGCAATTTTGTGGATAATAAATCACAGCCTTAAAAGGAAAAATGTTTTCTAAACTGGTATACTGAGGATTTTAGATAGGTATAATGATAAAGGTAATTGCAGAGTAACTTACCTACTCAGGAAAGACAATCTGGGCAAAATGCCTTCATTTGGAATAATGTGGAACTCTATTTACAAATTTCACAATTTCCAAGGAATTACTGTATGCTGCTTATATGTTCTATAAACACTTGCTCTCTCTCTGTCTAAAGTATTAGAAACTCTGACTGGATCTAAACTGCCATATAATCCAGATTTTCAAAGCAAATAATCCACATTATTTTCCTTGAACTGGATTCTGAGTCTACACCAGGCATGGGCAAACTATGTCCCTCCAGGTGTTTTGGACTTCCAACTCCCACAATTCCCTACAGTTAGGAATTGTGGGAGTTGAAGTCCAAAACACCTGGAGGAACAAAGCTTCCCATGGCCGGTCTACACTGCCGTATAATCCATTCAAAGCAGATGTGGATTTTATATGGCACTATTGATGAGGCTTCAGATGACAATCAAGACTAACCCCAGTTCTTCCAAATGAGGAGATACTGTCTGGGTTACAGTTTACTAGGCATATTGCTCAGATATGATTCTGTTTTGATTTTTTCATAAAAATCTATCTTTTAGATACACGAGTATGCATTTCTTTCATTTACACCCACATAGCATACAGATAGCTTCCTGTAATTTTGTTTATAAGTATAAATTATTGGACCAGTGAAGCATGGTTCTTTGTTCAGCACAGGGTCTCAGAACTAGGCCCAAACCTAGTCCTGCAAGACATTGCTTTCTGACAAGGAATTTTAACTTAAAACAAGAGGTATTTACCATTAGCATGTGCACGTTCCGTTTATAATTACATGATAAGAATGCAATTCTTGGTGTCCCAACTGAACAAGTATTGGACATATTATTTTAATGCAAAGCACCTATGTGTAGCAAGCACTAGCAGGGTGAGTTTACTTGTTCCAGGAAAAGAGAAAATGGTGGCGCAAAGCTGGGCAAAACAGGATAAAGGACCCTGAGACAAACCATCTGCATTAAGGAAAAGCTTTTCATTTATTAGTTTCATACATAAACTTAAAATGATCAGAAGCAAAAGTAAGCAGTGCTTAATATCTTACTTGTCACAGTACATGGCAGCCAGCAGTTTGGGGCTGGGCATCTTCTCTGTTACTCCTAGAATACAGTGGCTCCTGATAACACAGCAAGTGGCCTGGCCATATTTGTGAAATACAAGTTGTATAGGATCAACACGCTTATGCAAGAGCCAGGGGAAGACATATAGGTAGAGAATAGTAAACCTGGCAAGTGTGATCACTGTCTCGCTTAGGCCAATAAGTAAGTACAGATGCCAAGTTTATCTCTACTGAATAGTAAAATTGTACTTTCAATTTATTTGAAACCAGCACCAAACTTGCCTGCACTTTGTGGTGTCACTGTTAGTGGACAGGTCCAGTTCACAGAAGGCACTTTGTCTGATTTCAAAGAGAATCCCCATGCCCACCACCACTCACCCATTCAGACATCATTCAACCTCCTGTTCAGGGATTTTGGGGACTCTCCCAACCACCCAGTGTCCAAGAAAAAACCCTGCTTATTTGCAACTACCCTTACATAAACTTCACCAACTCAGGCAGGATGGGAATTTTTTTTGGTTTCAGCATGTACTGCTTTGCTAAAGTCTAAATCTTACAGCCCACACTGTGTTCAAGTGGCACCTTTTGGAGAATCTGCAATGCTTTGTTTCTAGCCAGTACATAGTACTGCATCTTAAGTATAACCAAAGGTTCCATGTGCAAAAGTTATATTTGACCCCTGACTCAATGTATCCCTCAGCACATTCCATCTTCATGGAAAGCTCTTTATTGTGGGTCTTTCCCATTCTACCCTCATAGTGGACAACCTTCCTGAACAAAATGCTGAATTGAAGCATTTCTGATACTATATTCAATGCAAAGACTAGTGAAGGTGGAGCTCTGCTACTGATTTACCATGTCTGAGCAATCAGCAGCAAGCTACAGAATCATATATTCCTCTTTCTTTTAATGCATGACTATGCACACAGCTAGAGTCATGAAACAGTTGAGCTTGCATTAATGTTTGGCAGTGTTCTTGAAGCTAGAGCCAGCTCCTATCTGCACTCGTCAGGCTTACGAATGATGGTAATCTATGATAATACATCCATACAACAGCACTAGGCCCTCACTACCAGGTCATGTACTGTAGCAAGAAGTTGAAGGACAATTAACTTTAATTTTGGGTTTACATAAAACATATCCTGCACAAACAAATATATAGGTCTTTAGATACAGCAATGGGATTTTCCTTGAAAAGCAATTCAGGAAAAAGTGTCCTATAGAATTTGTCCTTTCCTGGTTACAGGAATTACGCCTGTAGGCCAGGCCTAGGAAACTGTGCAAATGAGATGCATCTTGATTTATCCTGTTGAGAAACAGAGGGAGAGAAGTTATTTTAATGCAAAAAAGTGTAAGGTCTCTTCCTTTAAATTTCAACTTTCCTTTAAAAACAGGATCTATCTTAGTAAGGTAAGCCTGAAAGATAGTGGGCAATTGGTTGCTGTGAGTTTTCCGGGCTGTATGGCCACGTTCCAAAAGCAGCTAATGCTTCCTAACAAAGGATTCCCCCAGGCAGGAAGCAACCAAGACTTGAAGTTGCAAAGCCATTCAATGCTAATCAAGGTGGCCAATAGCAACATTCTCACTTGCCTCAAGCAGACAAGAGTTCTTTCTCCCACCCTGGAGATTCCACAGATATATAAACCTCACTTATCCTACTTCTCAACAGACCTCACAACCTCTGGGGATTCCTGCAATAGATGTGGGCAAAACGTCAGGAGAGAATGCTTCTGGAACATGGCCAGACAGCCCGGAACACTCACAGCAACCCAGTGATTGAAGTCTTCGACAACACATAACGGGCAATGTTTAGCAAGAATCTAATGTCTGAAAATCATGAAAAGTATTCAATAGCCCAGCATTTTATCTTCTCCAAGAAGTTAACTTTACCAGAACACTTACCTAAACTTTGGTAATTATATGCCATTGTCACTGGCAACCGTTTTTTCTGCTTGGTGAGGAATTCAGGAATAATTCAATGTATCTATGTTCTGTAGAACAAAAATAAGAGCTTTAGTAGATGAACACTTTGAAATTTAGCAATACAAAGTACTGTAACATGTCATTGTCCAAATTCTTCATCTCAGATTATCTGGCGGTGCCCGTCATGAGCTGAAACTGTCCCAAGTGGCCCCATCACACAAAGATAGTCCTAATGTTTTGTTGCAAGCAAAAAAAAAATGGGGCAGATAGGGGTTTGCTGGTTCTATTCTTCACAACAATTGACACTAAAATAGAAGCAGCAAACCCCAATCTTCTATTTCAGGCACAATGTTAAAATATGGTGTATTATTATGTTTATACCCCATTTTTCCACAAGGAGGCTCAAGGTCTATAAAATGATCTTCAGACCATGTGCATAAGATACATATGAAACATTAATTAATTTTATTTAGACTTGGGCCCCATATTCAAGATATTTCATTATGTATAAGCAATTATTCCAAAATGTGGAACAAAATCTGAAATATGGAATGCTACTCCCAAGTATTTCAGATAAGGGATGTTCACATTTTGCGTATGTATGTGTAATTGACAAGCAGGATATTGACCATAATCTTTACAAAGAAAACAGGTACTTGGGGTTCTAATATTACAGCCTTTTATTGATCTATTGCCATGCATCTCAAGGGAACAAAATGCAAGTAGGACAACCAGAAAATAAATTATTACCTAAAGCCTGATCTTATTACACCCTGTGCCTTTTGTCACGTTTTCTGTCCCTCTGATTCAAGACTCAACAGCCGAGTATGCCTGCCCTGTTTGGCACAAGTCTACCCATGTGAAGCAGGTGAATATAGCATTTAATGAAACATGCAGAATAATCACAGGATATCTCAAACCTACACCTGTTGATGAACTCTACAAGCTAGTTGGCATTGCCCCCTCTGATGTGAGATGGGAAGTTGCTGCTAACTGTGAGAGAAGTAAGGTTGAACACTGTGAAAGCCATCTACTGCATGGCTATCAGCCTCCTCCTCCTCCTGGTACACTCAAATCAAGGAAAAGCTTTATGAGAACCACTACTCCTTTTAATGTTCTCCCAGCAACAGCAAGAGTATCCATCTGGGCAGCTAAATCAGGAAATCCCAAATGGATGGCCCCCCATGAAGGTCTGCCTCCAGGGGCAAACCAAGAATGGGCAACTTGGAAGTCCCTGAACAGGCTCAGGAGTGGAGTGAGAAGATCAAAAGACAACCTGGCAAAATGGCACTACCTAAGAGAATCCTCCACCTTGTGCGACTGTGGAGCAGAACAAACAACTCGTCATCTCTATGCTTGTCCACAATGCCCTGCCTCATGTTTAAAGCTACAGACAATATGGTCACTGTTGCCCAGTTTTGGTCAGAAATATTTACCCACTCGTGCTGTTATTTTTATCAGTCTTATACTTATTTGTGCAATGCTTTTGATAAAAAATAAAGATTCAATACTGTCCTAAAAAAATCAATATTGTCCTTGCATTGCCCTCCCAATCCTGAATATCCCAAAGGAAAAGGAAAAGCAGACTTACGCACGTGAGACCTGTTTTTGGCCATGGCTGCAACTGCATCTTCATGTGCCTCAAAGTGCACGTCTGCTTCTCCGGTGGCTTTCCCACTTGAGTTATATTCCATAGTGATCCTCACTGGTTTCAGGGGCGCAAAAAACTTTTAAGGAATTGAGAGGAGAAGATGTCAGATTTTGTACCTCATTTGATTATCAGCTGGTTTGCCCCATTGATTTTCCCCACACTTCTCTCTCAGCAAAGTTCTGGGAGAGATTGGTTGAAATATGTTGCACCGGGGTTAATGATACTAAAAACTAGATCACTGAGAATAAGAAGTGATACTTAAGAGAAAAGCAAAAATAAATTTGAGCAAATTGGTATAAAATGACTTCAAATTAACAATCTTATTTTACATATTTCAGTAAATGAAGGTAAAACCTCTGGAATGTGAAAGAAAGTAAATAGCCTTACCCCCTACGTACATTTATAATATCTTGGGCCGTCGCTTGAAAAGGAAGACCCCTCAGGTGAACGAAGTGAGGCGAGGGGAAACTCCTGGATTCCAGCGAATCCCGAGGCCTTTCAAAAGCTTGCTTGAATAGTTCTGCAGAACGAAGGGGAGAACTGACATTTGCAAATCATTTCCATCTGCATCTTTCTGACATACAGAAGACAAAGAGGTGAATCAGATGCTTTAAACAATAGTGTAGGCCCTTACCGTGTTCTTTATTGTTCTCATAAGCTGCAACGGGTCTTAAGGCCTCATTCAAATCACCTTCATCAAAAAGGGAGTCGGAATCTTGTTTTGTGGTGGGAAAACCCATCGTCTTCTTACCCCGGAAAAAGCCATTGTGCGTTCGGATTTCACTTCTTTGGCTTGGAAATATTTCTATGTAGCTAATGTTTTTAAAAAGAGGAAAACAGATTACTATTGATTACTGCAGCACTTTTAACACAAAGGTTCAATTCAGATATTATACTAAACTTTGAATGGATTATGAAGATTAACTAAGTTTAGCTTTACGACTCATGGTCAGCAAGCAGTTAGAAAATGAGATTTTAAAAAATATTTTAAAATTATTGGTACAATGTTTGGAAGGACCGAGATGCATTGCATGGTTATAGTTATTGTAAGTCCACTTCTAGCTCACTCTACCACATTGCAAATTGAAGACACAAGTTTGTTCAAATTCCCACAATTTTGACCACACTACATTATGAATCTTTGATTGTGGTCTCAACCACAATCAAACCTTGATATGAAATTATGCTTTGTAACTGCTCTCCAAACTAGAGTTTGCCATCTGGAGACAATGGCAACCAGCTGCAAAAAAGACAGGAGATAACAAGCCGTCCTGAGTCCCTTCGGGGAGAGGGGATGGGGTATAAATAAGATTAGTACACAGCAAACAAGATCACTCTGCTGCCTCTTGTATTCGATCACACGTTGGACACTTCCCAAGTGTCTAGGACTGTGTAATGTATTGGCGAATGTGTGCAGATCCGAGTAAGGTGGCCTTTTGCAGCTGACAGATGGTAATTTTGTCAGTGCTGATTGTGTTTAAGTGCAGGCCAAGGTCTTTAGGCACTGCACTCAGTGTGCCAATCACCACTGGCACCACCTTTACTGACTTGAGCCAGAGTCTTTGCAGTTCGATCTTTAAATCCTCATATCGTGTAAGCATTTTCTAATTGCTTCTCGTCAATTCTGCTGTCTCCTGGGATTGCGATATTGATGATCCACAGTTTTTTCCCACAATCGTGAGGCCAGGAGTATTGTGCTCCAAATCTGTCAGTCTGAATTCAGAAGTCTCAGAGTAGTTTGCCATATTGATTTTGTGTAACTTTTTCAGGCTTGTGATCCCACCAGTTTTTTGTCGCAGGCAGATGGTATTTGTGGCACAAGGTCCAGTGGATCATCTGAGCAACGGTAGTATGCCTCTGCCTATAGTCCATCTAGGTGATCTTACAACAGCTGAGGATGTGATCCATCATTTCATCTGCAACCTTGCAGAGTCTACATTTGGAATCTGTTGTCGATTTTTCAATTTTGTCTTTGATGGCATTTGTTCTAATTGCTTGTTATGCAAACCCAAACATCTTGAATACCAAACAATTTTTAGCATGGCATGTGAAATGATCCAGAATATTTTCTTCTCTTATTTCTTTCTTATTCAAATGGAAATCGACTCATTTATCTGAACTAGAAGTCAATTTCTCAACATCAAAACACAACACTGTCTGACATTGTGAATTCACATAGAAACACTCCAATCTTCGAATGCCTTCCAATCTTGAGGAATCCCTAAAGAAGGCAGCATGTTGATCTGGAAGGATGTGACACAGGCAGTGACCAGCTCCATTTGTGCTTCTTTCATAATGACATCTTTATCACAGGTGCAAGTAATGCATCTATTATCCCTCCTCCCCTATGTGTGGTCCAACATCCACGTACCGGCTCCCAATCTCCTCCTTATGCTTCAGCAAGGCTTGGTTTGCCATCTCAGGACTAGCAAACTGCACAAAGGCTTCTCCCGTTTTCCTTCTCCCTCTCTGGTCCATGACAAATGTTATGTCAACTATAGACAAACCTGCAAAAAAAAACAAGGAAGACTCTTTAATATGAAAATCCTGGCAGTAGCGTGTCATTTTCATATGCTTTGTGCAAGGCATTTTTTTTAAATGCACATATTCCAGAGTTTAATCTCATGCCAAATATGCATTACATAGAGGACTCCTATCACTTCATTGCACATTCTTGGATGCTGCATAACGACTTATTAGTACTTTCAAAAGGTCACTTGATACAATCATGTGAAAAGAACAGGAACATTCCCATGAAGGCAACTGGTTGCATCATGTTGTCATTCCACAGAAGCGTGGTGCAGCTCAACCATCACTTAACTATGTGAACACCATAGAGGCAAAACACAGGATTTTTCATCATGTCTATGACGAAATGGCAATATTAAAGAATTCCCAGAAAATTCCTGATGTCCTTCAGACATCCTTGGCCACAATTTCATGGACTACCAGAAGATAATATAAACCGGTTTAATTTTTGGAATCATTCTGAGAATTAGAATGGAGTGTATCTGCAGGTGAAAGGAACAAAACCATTTATACTTCGCACCACCCACAAGTGTTGCCTGATTATTTCTCCACTCTTCATCAGAAACAACTATTCTTAAGTTTCTGCTTTCAGGTCATATATATGTTCCTGCATTGTTTCCTGTGAGCTGAACTTTTCCTGCCCACTGAAGAAATCAAATTTAACTTTCATATCTTTGACAAAGTAATAGTCAGTGATATTATTCAATGTATTTGTTTGTGTCCCAATTCTAATTTGTCTCTTTGGGAGAGTTTTTTACCACAGCACATCCCCACAGATATCCTCTCTCCTTCACTCGTTGCTTAAAATCACTGTCAGAATTGCTATTCCATATAGGACTCACCTGAGAAGAACTCAGAAATATCCAGTTCAGTGCAACTATAGGGAAGGCCTCTCAACCGCACCACTCCATCATTGGTCACAGACGTAGAACTGGACTGCAGACTCTTCATGATGGCATCAACATCCTCATTATGTATTTCAAAAACTATTAAAAAATCCCACAAGACAGAGAGAAAACTTAAATCTCTTTAAACATTATCAGAAGTATTCAGCTCTACAACACAAGGAAACTTAAGTCTTCTCACTGCTACTTCTCTCCTTTCCTACTCGCTTTTAATTTCTTGTTGACCTTTCTCTAGTACAGCTCTCTTTCAGCCTTCTGCTTATTCTCTACTTCCCGCTTTACTTGGCAGGAAGACCTCCTCTTTCAACTCTTTAAAGCATGTCTGGATGTTTCAGATTTTATGTCATATAATTTTTGTTTGATTACATTTTGTTTAATTTAGTGATGTTAGGTTCTAATGTTGTTTTCATACGTGAGGTTTTTCTGGGATTATTATGTTGGTACTTGTTTGTTCTATGGTGGCATTGAATGTTTGCCTTTTTATGCTGGAATCTGCCCTGAGTCTCCCTGGAGAGATAGTATGGTACATAAAGTTGTTGTTATTATTATTATTAATAGGAAGAATTATACAGAGAGGTCTTAGGATCCTGCACAGAAATGAAAATTTCAGTCCTGACTGCAGCTTTGTCTCTATGGAAAGTAATTAAAGTCTGCCACCTGACATGGTACTACAGGCAACAGACTAACTGTAATTAAATATTTACCTGCATGGCAGGGGGTTGGACGAGATGGCCTATGTGGTCTCTTCCAACTCTACTTTTCTAGGATTCTACTGAAATACTGGAATTCATCACATAACAGTCACCATTGCCTAATCGCCATGCCCCCTTTTTATTGTTTCAAAAATTGGCTTTCAGACTTTTTTTGCATAATGGACATTAAGCCATTTGGGACTGATTCTTCACTCTTTGTTTATGATTTATTTATTTACTATATTTCTACCCCAGTCTATCTCACACCAAGCAACTTACAATTCGGCAAAATTCAAATACATGACATAGTTTATTTATTTATTTATTTAAAACTTTTATATCCCGATCTTCTCTACCTCCGTAGAGGGACTCAGACTGGCTAACAGCAAAAATTCAACGCTAACAATAAAAACATTTTAAAACATCATAAACACTAAAACTCAAAAACACAGAAATTGGAATAAAAACCATTAAAACATATTAAGCATATTAAAGGATATCCTAAAACGTATTGAACAATTGCACCAGTCCCATAGTCATTGTTCGGCTGCTTCATTTGTATCTGTATCAGAAAAAAATGCTATGCTACAATTCTATCACTCACCAAACGCCTGCTTATACAGTCAAGTTTTAACCTTTTTCCTAAATACTAGGAGGGAGGAGGTCCATTTGATACTTCTTCCTTTTTTCCTCCCTCCCTCCCTCCTCCAAAGGCAAGGCAGTTTAAAAACCTGAAATGGAAGTCTCTGGAGCTCTGCTCTTCCCTTCTTCCTTTAAAGAGCTTCATTTCAGATTTTGTAAACTGTCTTGTCATCGGACTGTGGTGGAAGCTCCTTCTTTGGAGGCTTTAAAAAAGGCTGGATGGCCATCTATCAAGAGTGCTTTGATCGTGCTTTTCCTGCATGGCAAGGGGTTGAACTGGATGGCCCATGTGGTATTTTCCAATTCTATAATTCTAGGATTCTATGAAAGAAGGAAGGGATGGGGAATCCTCCCTCCTCTTTCCTCCAAGGCAAGGCAGTTAAGAAAACAGACAGAAATTGAACTGTTTGTTGGAGGATGGATCCTCCTGCCTCTTCCTTCTCTGAAACCAGAGAATCAAAGGCAGATTTTTTTTCATTGCTTAATAGTTGCAGCCCCCCCTTTTCAACACAAAGTGCAACTATTATGTGACAAAACATGGTAATATGGATTAGTGTTATAAAAACAAACAAAAATACTTCCAATCTTACTTCTTGATGGGTACAGACTATTCCAAAGTCTTTTCATTTTATCTTTCCCTCCCTATCTGTTTATCCTTAGTTTGCGTGTTCTTCCCTTTATAGCTGGCTATATGATTACGGTTCTTTTCTGCATACTCATATATGTTCTGAAAAGTTGCCAGTCCGTCCTTTTCATCTGTCTTTCCTGAAACCCTTTCCCCTTTTTTTCGTCTAGCTTTACTTTCTTTATCTTTTATTCTTTTATGTAAAAACTTCAATAAAAATTATTACAAAAAATCCCCAAACAAACAAAAATACATGGCAGAATTCCCTTACTATCCATGGCAGGTTTCAGATGACTAGGTATCATGATAGACAATACAGATTCTCTTTTATTAGGTTGTAATCAATCAAAAAGCTTCTGTAAGTCCAGGCTAAAAGTAATCGTATACCTTCCACGTAGCGCTGCCCCAAATATCTCCGGTGTTTCTCCAAGGCATTATGCACATCGTGTTCTGATTCCAGCTCGACCAGAGCATCTCCTCTCCGCTTGCCATCTCGGTTTAAGAGGAAGTGTATGCCGTTCACACCATTTCGGATTTTGCTGCCTAGACATAAAGGTAAAGGAGGATTAGCCACATTCAGGCTGATTCATTTACAACGTGATATTTTGATGTTTCACAGTGTTTAGTTTCAGCAATAGACAAGCCATAGTTTGCGGTACCCTGAATTGTTCCTCATCCAAAATTAGCCTGACTTTCTAATGGCGTGTACAGATGCTACAGTCATCAGAAGATATTCTCGGTGCCTAAGATAGGTGATGATTCAGAATATGACCTTTGGTGCTATAGCACCTCTTGTCTATGGCTTTTTTTAAAACAAACTGAGTCCCTCGATAGAGGTGAGAAGGTCGGGGTACAAAAGGTTTAAATAAATAATATAATATAAATAAATAAACAAACAAGCAAAAAGTCTTTTGAAAATGTAATTTATTCTAAACAAGTTTCCCAGCAAGGTAGTTTTGATTTTCTTCTGTTTTCTCTTCTACTTCACCTGTTAACACTTTGATGCAGTAAATTAGTACCATATATACTCAAGTATAAACTGAGTTTTCAGCCCTTTTTAAGACTGAAAAAGCCCCCCATGGCTTACACTTGAGTCAAAGTTATTTATTATTTTACCCTGATATTATTATATTATTACATTGACATTGACATTTATTATTTTACTATATTATTATTGTTACTACATTTATTATTTTACTCTATTATTATTGGAAGGATACGTAAGCACATTTACACTGAAGAAGGTTAGAATAATAGTTTAATCAGAGTTGGACAGTATTATCTTAAATTAGTTTCATGGAAATGTTCAAAAAAAAATAACCTACTGATGCATCAATTAATCCAATTTTATTGGTATCAATTTTTATTTTGAAATTTAACAGTAGCTGCTGCATTTCCCACCCTCGGCTCATACTTGAGTCAATAAGTTTTCCTAGTTTTTTTGTAGTAAAATTAGGTGCCCTGGCTTATATTCGGGTTGCCTATACTCGAGTATATACGAGTTTATATTTCCCTATGGCTTTATTTTTTGTTATCAGCATGCATTTTTTCTTAGTAAGCAGTTCCTGAATATCATCAAACAATCTTTATACAAAACCTTCCACGTAAATGTGAAAAATATTCTATGAAGAAGTGGAAATTAGCAGGAAAAAAGCACACATGCAGATCCGAATACAGAACCATTTCACGTGTAATTTTATGACACATGCTGAAAACACACGTAGGATCCTGGGATAGTCTATTTAGCCACACAACTGGGTAGTGAGGGCACACTTCTCTTTTTCTATTCAAACTTTTCTCACTTTCCTGCCTAACTGAATTAGCACAGAAGCACAATGACTTCAGAACATGACTTCAGCAAACTTCAGCAAACAAGTTTATGTCTTCTGAACACAATTCTAATTTAAATGACAATCTACAGTACACTGGTATTATGAATTCCTTTGCTCCAGAAGGTTCTTTCTACATAAGAATGGAACACCATGATACTCAGTGAAGACACCAGTTTTGATAAGAGCACAGACAATAAAGTGGTCACAAGCTGAAATGGCATTATTCACTCCCTATTTACCTTGATGGGTTTCTGATTCCCAATTAACATCTTTGCTCTCATTTTTTCAGCATTAAACATGTAGTGGTTGGGTCCCAAGTCTATACAAAACTACCCGAAAATCCCTATCCTATCTTTTGCTGAAATCCTTTGAGCATGAAGGCAATATTTTTCCCCAAAAGTTCCAACAGGACTAAGTGCTATACTCTGCCCTCTTGTAGTTGCGTCTGAATGCTGCTTACATACATACAAACAAATGTATTTGTTTTTTGAGGCCCTAACCCACAAAGCGGTGCCAAAATTTTAAGTTGGGCAATGAAGGGTATGTGTACCAAGTTTGGTCCAGATCCATCAAGCCACATAGAGGGCTTTGTAGAACATATATACATATTTTCACTTTTTTATAAAGAGAGCGGGGTTTTTTCCACACACACACCTCTTTATATATATAAAACTAGCTGAACACGGCCACACGCTGCTGTGGCTTTTTATCTTTCCTGTGGCCCAGTCTGTATATATGTGTTTTGTGTGTGTGTGTGTATGTATGTATATATGGATTTGTGTCTATGTGTACACATGTGTGTGTGCATATGTGTGTGTTCTTATGTATATGTGTGTACTTATGTATATGTGTTTGTATATGTATGTGTGTGTATGTGTATATTTGTATTTTTCTGTGCATGTGTATATGTGTGTGTCTGTGTTCCTTTCTTCTCCCCTCCTTCCTTCCTTCCCTCCATCCTCTTTCCTTTCCCCTCCCCTCCTTCCTGCTATCCTTCCTATTTTCTTGCTGTTTTCTCCCCTCCTTCCTTCCTCCCATCCATCCTTCCTCCTATCCTTTCCTGTCTTTTCTCCCCTCCTTCCTTCCATCCATTCATGTATGTGTGCATGTCTTTATGTATATGTGTGTGTATATGTGTGTGCTTGTTTGTGTGTATAGGTATATTGTGTATGTGTGTAGTTATGTATATGTGTTTGTATTTGTATATGCGTATATGTGTAGATTTGTGTAAGTACAGATGTGTGTATGTGTATATTTGTATTTTTCTGTGCATGTATATGTGTGTGTGTGTATGTGTTCCTTTCTTCTCCCCTCCTTCCTTCCTTCCTTTTCTCCATCCTTGTATCCTTTCCTTCCTTTCCCCTCCCCTCCTTCCTGGTTTCCTTCCTTTGTCCTTCCTTTCTTCTCCCTCGGCTTCTCTCCTTCTCCGGCTCGGAAAGGAGAAGGCAGCGATGGCGGCTCCAGCCCTGCTCCCGGCTCGACCTGCTCCTCCTTCCCCTCCTCCGCGTGTGGTAGGTGGCTATTTTCAGTTTGGGAGGGGGGAGGAGAGGAGCGTAGGTGCCATTTTGTTTTCTGGGGCAGGGGGTTATGGGAATTGTAGTCCCAAACATTTTTCGGGTTTTTTAGTGTGTTGTCTTTAATGGGGGGGGGTTAGCTGCAAACATAGCGAGTAGGGTTGTGAGGCAATGTGGGCTAGTTTTGTGTTTCTGCCTTGCATGGTTTTGTTGCCTATATGCATATAATAACGGATGTTAGATTTTTATATATATAACTAGCTGACCCGGCCACGCTTCGCTGTGGCTTTTGTGTTTGTGGTGTGGTGGCTGCTCTTTCCTCCTCCTCCTTCGCCTCCTCCTCGCCGGTTCCGTTGCCGCCAGGGCCTTCCTCGCTCCGGCGGGTTCTTTCCCGATCCCGGTAGAGGCAGGAGGGAAGCTGCCCTTTTCCCGGGCATCTCTTTCTCCTCCTCTCCCTGCCTTCCTTCCTTCAATCAAGGGAGGAGGGCGGGGCGAAGAGGAGAGAGAGGTGCCTGGGAAAAGGGCAGCTTGCTTCCTGTCTCCGCCGGGTTCGGGAGAGAATCCTGCAGAGGGAGGAACGCCCTGGCAGCAACGGAGCCGGCGAGGAGGCGGAGGAGGAGGAAAGTGCAGCGAGGCGGGGATGATCGTAGGCATGCACAGAGGGTACGATCCTCCCCTCCTCACTGCTCTTTCCTCCTTCTCCGCCTCCTCCTCCGCCTTGGCGGCTCCGTTGCTGCCAAAGCTGCCCTTTTCCCTGGCATCTCTTTTTCCTCCTCTCCCTGCCCTCCTTCCTTCAATCAAGGGAGGAGGGTGGGGGAAGAGGAGAGGTGCCCGGGAAAAGGGCAGATTGCTTCCCGTCTCCGCTGGGTTCGCGTGGTCTCTCTCCCCCCCCCCCCCCGTCTCTAGGTCTGTGTGTGTCTCGCGAGAGCGCGAGACACATACAGATCAAGAGAGAGAGAGGGAGAGACCGCGCAGCCCGGGTCCGGGAACAGCTGGGAGGCGGCGGAGGAGGGCGAGGAGGCAGTGGAGGTTGCCACGGCGCCGCCGTTGCGGTGGCGAAGGTCCCCCTTCCCCCCCCCTTCCAGGAGCAGCAGGGAGATGGCGAAGGAGGGCAAAGAGGCGGCGGAAGAGGCGGTCACGGCGCCGCCGTGGTGGACCTCCCCCTTTCGCAACCGCGCTGGCATGGAGAAGGAGGACGATCTGGTGAGCGAGGGCTGAGGGCGAGGGGCTGGGTTGGGGGGGGGGGGTATTGAGTGAGCTGCCAGCATTGGTAAGCAGTGCTTTCCCCCTTCCCTTGCGAGGGAAGGAGGCCATTGCCATTCAGCATGCGCCGCTATGCCTGGTAGTGGGCGTTTTTTGGGGGCTGTGTTTCGGGAGGTTGCGAGGTATGTATGCCGGGTTTTTTGTGCCCTATACATACCTCGTGGTATGGTGGAATGTGTGGGGGAGTGTGGTGTTTGTGGGGCTTATAGTTTTGCTGTCTATTTGCCGTGTTGCACGACAGCTCTCTTTATATATATATATATAGATCATATAAAATAAAAAAATAGACACACACACACACATACAAGATAGATAGTAGCTAGGTAAAGGTTTCCCCTGACATTAACTCTGTGGGGTGGCAATCATCTCCATTTTGAAGCCGAAGAGCTGGTGTTGTCCGTAGACACCTCCAAGGTCATGTGGCTGGAATGACTGCATGGAGTGCTGTTACCTTCTCGCCTAAGCGGTACTTATTGATCCATTCACATTTGCATGTTTTCCAACTGCTAGGTTGGCAGGAACTGGGGCTAACAGCTGGAGCTCACCCTGCTCCCCAGATTCAAACCAGATTCAAACCGTAAGTTCAGCAGCTCAGCGGTTTAACCCGTTGTGCCACCGGGGGCCACATAGAAGCTAAGGCTCATACAATTTGCAATTCAGCAACAGCAGGAAGACAAGAAGCTGATGAACTGTGCACTAAATACGAGGTTTAATGCTGCATTATTTCAGCTCAGCTGATAATGACCCCTAGTCAGTGTTAAAGCTGCAATGGATGCAGATGGGAAATGATATCCTTTTCTTCCCAACAGAGCCAAATTATAATTATCAATTGCATCAAGATGGAAATTTTCATTTGCTTCTCCTCCCTCCCTGTTACGATCTTGATCACAGCCCAGCAGTTAGAGAGAAAAACAACCCCACACAGAACAGGAAACCATTGATCTTTAGGCATCCCACCATTTGGGTCAGTCAGGAGTAGGGTTACCTGCAAAGAAGTTGAGGACATCTTCCTCAGTGCAGGAATAAGGCAGGCCTTGGGCTCGTATAAGATACACATCCTCTTCTTCCTCGCCTGACTTGGCAGAACGCAGCTCGTATTCTGAGAGGGGAGGGTACTCTTCTTGAAAGGGAGTACTGTGGTCCTTCAAAAGGAAAAGTGCTTGTTTCAATGTCATGATTGTAAGTAAACATATAGCACAGGATGTGAACGACAGTCTGATATAATGAGGACAAGCAGCTGCTGGGTATTGAAGGACACAACCAGGAAAACTAAAAGTACATCTAGGGAAGCCATTCCACTACTAGGAATGTAGAATGCCAGTTTGCCATATCGCAAGGGATAACAACTTGCAATAATAAGAAAAGGTATAGAGTGAGAAATATAGGCTATAGCAGTGATTCCCAAACACTAGTCCTCTGTGATTTGGACTTCAACTCCCAGAAGCCTCCGCTGCCTTGGCCAATGATTCTGGGAAGTGGAGTTTTAAACACCTGGAAGACCAGAGTTTGGTAAATACTGACTCTGCTTAGCTTCCATGATGAGGCAGGATCTGGTGCTTTCGTTATAATAAATAATATACATAATAATATATAATTGTTCTTGTCCTAAGGGAAAAGGAATTTGAATAAATAATAATATAAATAATATTTTCTCCCATCCTAAGGAAAGTATTATTGTTTATTAAATAATAAAAATAATAATAAAAATATAATTTCCCATCCAAAGGGAAGATGAATTTATATTATAATTAATAAAAATAAATAACATAAAATAATAAGGAAAAGTATTTATAATAAATAATACAAACAATTGGTTGCTGCGAGTTTTTTGGGCTGTATGGCCATGTTCCAGTGGCATTTTCTCCTGACTTTTTGCCTGCAACTATGGCAGACATCTTCAAAAGATCTGTGGGAATGAGGTGAGTGTATATATATATATAGATAGATAGATAGATATATAGATAGATAGAAAGAGAGATATATATCGATCGATAGATCTGTGGAATGTCCGTGGTGGGAGAAATAATCCTTGTGTGAATGTTGCAATTGGCAAGCTTGATTAGCATTGATTAGCATTGAGCAGCCTTGTAGCTGCACAGTCAATCAGTATTATTACCTGGAGGCATCCATTGTTTGGAAGGTGTTAACTGGCACTTGGTTGTTTCCTGTCTGGAATTCCCCCATTGCTGAGTGTTGTTCTTTATTTATTGTCTTTATTCTGGTATTTTTTAAATACTGGTAACCAGATTTTGTCCATTTTCATTGTTTCCTCCATTCTGTTGAAATTGTCCACATGCTTGTGGATTTCAAAGGCTTGTCTGTGTAGTCTGACATGGTGGTTGTCAGAGTGGTCCAGCATTTCTGTGTTTTCAAACAATATTCTGTATCCAGGTTGCTTCATCAGGTGCTCTGCTGTGGCTGACTTCTCTAGTTGGATTAGTCTGCAGTGCCTTTCATGTTCTTTGATTCGTGTCTGGGCGATGCTGGTACTTATGTAGATTTGTACACAGCTGCATAGTATACATTAGACTCCTGCAGTGGTTAGAGGATCCCTCTTATCTTTTGCTGAACATAATTTTCTTGGTAGGTTTGTAGATTGAATGGAGGTCATGTTTCTTCATCAGATTCCCTATGCGGTCAGTGGTTTCCTTGATGTATGGTAAAAAATACTTTCCTTCTAGGTGGGTCTTTGTCTTTACTCTCATGGCTTGGTCTTGGTCTTGCAGCTCTTCTGATGCTTGTAGTGGGGTATCCATTGGCCCGAGGATCCCAGTTTAGGCTTTCAGTTCACCCCAGGTTTTGGCGGTGGCCAGGGGAGCTTTTGCACAGTTAAAACTTGTGCAACAGCTGCGCCCATACTTTGGGAAGTCTTGATCTGGCCACGGTGGTTCACGCTCTGGTTACATCTCAAATAGATTACTGCATCGCGCTCTACGTGGGGCTGCCTTTGAAGAAGGTTCGGAAACTTCAGCTAGTACAACCGTCAGCAGACAGATTACTAACTGGGGTGACATACAGGGAACATACCCCCCCCCCCCCCGTTATGCCAGCTCCACTGGCTGCTGGTCCATCTCCGAGCCCAATTCAAAGTGCTGGTTTTGACCTATAAAGCTCTACACGGTTCTGGCCCAGCTTACTTGTCCGAACACATCCACCCCTATATCCCACCTCGAAAGCTAAGATCATCCAGGGAGGCCCTGCTCTCGCTCCCGTCAACAGCACAAATGCATCTGGATGACAGGGCCTTCTCGGCTATGGCCCCCCGCCTATCGATCACACTCCCAAATGAAGTCCGCTCCCTCCCTCCTGGCCTTTAGAAAAAATATTAAAATCATGGTTTTGGGACCAGGCCTTCATCAGTAGATGAATGCAGCATTTTAAAGGGACAATCACTGGAACAGATTCGACCGACGAGACTGTTTTATTGTTTTAATGATTGTTTTAATGCTTGTTAATGTATAATTTTAATTATGATTTATGTCTAATTGTGGTTTTGTCATTGTAATTATTGTATTGGCACCGTATTGGTGCCCAATGGAAGGCATTGAATTTTGCCATTACTTATGTGTAAACCGCTTTGAGTCCCCCTCGGGGTGAGAAAAGCGGTATATAAATATTGTAAACAAATAATAAATAAATTTGTCTACATGGATCCAAATGGTGACGATGTCATCCACAAATCTGAACCATATAGTGGGTTTTTTTTTGTTGCTGTTTCCAGAGCTTGCTTCTCAAAGTGTTCCATGTAGAAATTTGCTATGACTGGCCTAAGAGGGCTCCCCGTGGCTGCTCCATCTTTCTGTTCATAGAATTGAATGTACTACTGGAAGTAGGCTGTAGTGAGGCAATCCCACCATGGACATTTCACAGATATATATACACTCCACTTGCCTCATTCCCACAGACCTCTGAACAAACCTCTGAGGACACGTGCCATAGATGCAGGCGAATAGATAATAATAATGAATTCCTCCCATGCTAAGAGAAATAATAATATGCTAGGGGAAAGATTATTATTATTATTATTAGTAGTAGTAATAGTATAGATAATAACAATGAATTCCTCCCATGCTAAGTGAAGAGAAATAATAATAATACTATGTTAGGGGAAAGATTATTATTAGTAGTAATAATAATAATAGTATAGATAATAATAATGAATTCCTCCCATGCTAAAAGAAGAGAAATAATAATATGCTAGTCGAAAGATTATTATTATTAGTAGTAATAATATAGGTAACAATAATAATAACAATGAATTCCTCCCATGCTAAGAGAAGATAAACAATAATAATATGCTAGGGGAAAGATTATTAGTAGTAATAATATAGATAATAATAACAATGAATTCCTCCCTTGCTAAATAATAATAATATGCTAGGGGAAATATTAGTAGTAGTAGTAATAATAATGGTATATAGATAATAATAATGAATTCCTCCCATGCTAAGAGAAGAGAATAATATGCTAGGGGAAAGATTATTATTAGCAGTAGTAATAATATAGATAACAATAATAATAATAACAATGAATTTCTCCCATGCTAAGAGAAGAGAAATAATAATAATATGCTAGGGGAAAGATTATTAGTAGTAATAATATAGATAATAATAATAACAATGAATTCCTCCCATGCTAAGAGAAGATAAATAATAATAATATGCTAGGGGAAAGATTATTAGTAGTAATAAGTAGATAATAATAATAACAATGAATTCCTCAGTGTTTATGCCAAATATTAGTAGTTAATAATGGTATAGATCAGTGTTTCACAACCTTTTTAACACTTTTAACATTAAAAAAATTGGGGGGCACACCACCAACCAAAATGACACAAAATGACTAACACAGTAAAGAATGGCTGGGGGATGGTGGCCTGCTGGGAGCAGCTGCTGGGAGCGCCAAAGCCGGGGAGGGGGCGGAGCCAGGCTGCACCATGCTCTGCCCCCTCCCCCGGCTTCAGCTCTCCCAGCAGCTGCTCCAGCCTTGAGGGGGCAGTGTCAAGCCAGCGGTGCCAGAGCCAGCACAATGCTGGCTTAGCACTGTCCCCTCAAGGCTGGAGCAGCTGCTGGGAGTGCCGAAGCGGGGGGAGGGGGCAGAACCAGGCCGCGCCATGCCCCGCCCCCTCCCCCCAGCTTCAGCTCTCCTACAGGCCGCGCCATGCCCTGCCCCCTCCCCCCAGCTTCAGCTCTCCTACAGAGGAGTAGCATGAGCGGTGAATGGGCTTCAGTGGGCGGTGCTCCTCCTCCACGCGACTTCAGTGAGCGAGGGGCGAGAGTCATGGCGGATTGGAGGCTGGCTGGGGAAACGGCCAAAGGAGGCGGCACCCCGGCCCCTTCTTCTTTTTCTTCGCCACTGCCCGGCCCTTCCTCCTCCCCCAAGCAGCAGGAGTTCAGCAGGAGGGGGGGGGGAGGAAGGGGGGCAGAGAACTTTTCTCGCGGCACAGCAGGAGGTCCGTCACAGCACACTAGTGTGCCACGGCACACTGGTTGAGAAAGACTGGTATAGATAATGTCTTCATCACATGCTATGGGAAGAATAGTAAAAATAGCACATAATAATTCCCCCTGTGGTAAGGGAAGACTAATAATAATAATAAGAATAATAAGAATAATGAATTCTTCCCATGCTAAGAGAAGAGAAATAATAATAATATGCTAGGGGAAAGATTAGTAGTAGTAGTAATAATAATATAATAATAATAACAATGAATTCCTCCCATGCTAAGAGAAATAATAATAATATGCTAGGGGAAAGATTAGTAGTAGTAGTAATAATAATATAATAATAACAACAACGAATTCCTCCCGTGCTAAGAGAAATAATAATATGCTAGGGGAAAGATTAGTAGTAGTAGTAATAATAATAATATAATAATAACAACAATGAATTCCTCCCATGCTAAGAGAAATAATAATAATATGCTAGGGGAAAGATTAGTAGTAGTAATAATAATATAATAATAATAACAATGAATTCCTCCCATGCTAAGAGAAATAATAATAATATGCTAGGGGAAAGATTAGTAGTAGTAGTAATAATAATATAATAATAACAACAACAATGAATTCCTCCCGTGCTAAGAGAAATAATAATATGCTAGGGGAAAGATTAGTAGTAGTAGTAATAATAATAATATAATAATAACAACAATGAATTCCTCCCATGCTAAGAGAAATAATAATAATATGCTAGGGGAAAGATTAGTAGTAGTAATAATAATATAATAATAATAACAACAATGAATTCCTCCCATGCTAAGAGAAATAATAATAATATGCTAGGGGAAAGATTAGTAGCAATAATAATAATAATATAATAATAATAATAACAATGAATTCCTCCCATGCTAAATAATAATAATAATAATATGCTAGGGGAAATATTAGTAGTAGTAATAATAAAGAATAATAATAATAACAATGAATTCCTCCCCTGCTAAGAGAAATAATAATAATATGCTCCGCGTAAGATTAGTAGTAGTAGTAATAATATAATAATAATAATAATAACAATAATGAATTCCTCCCATGCTAAGAGAAATAATAATAATATGCTAGGGGAAAGATTATTATTATTAGTAGTAGTAATAATAATATTATAATAATAATGAATTCCTCCCATGCTAAGAGAAATAATAGTAATATGCTAGGGGAAAGATTATTATTAGTAGTAGTAGTAGTAATAATAATAGTATAGATAATAATAATGAATTCCTCCCATGCTAAAAGAAATAATAATAATATGCTAGGGGAAAGATTATTATTAGTAGTAGTAATAATAATATAGATAATAATAATAATAGGATTGTGCTTATTATTGTTATCATCACGAACATAGCATAGCGTATTCCTGAATCTCTTCAGGAGGCGGCGGTGCTGGCTGCGGCCTGCTCGGAGGCTCACCTGCGCGAAGCCCGTCCTCGCGTGGAGGGCCAGGGCCGGGGCCAGGAGGGGGCGGCCCGGCAAGGCGCTGAGGCCCGGCACAGGCCCGGCGGAGCGGGAGAGCCCGCGGCTCTGCGTTGCTGCAGCTGCTGCCGCCGCGCCGAAGCAGCGCAGGAGGCGGCAGGAGGAGAGGCCTAGCGAGGCGGAGGCGGCGCCGGTCTGGCGGAGCAGCGCGCCCAGCACCCAGCGCGTCCCGGCGGCCATGGGAGGCGGAGGAGGCCGAGGAGGAATCCCGCTCCACGTCGTGGCGGCGACCTGCGGCCTACTGCGCAGCCGAGGAGGAGGAGCCAGAGGGGGAGGAGGAGGGAGCGGCGGCATCCCAAACGCTGAGGTAACCTCCAATTGGCACGGGGCCCTCTTCGGCTGCCATGGCGACGCCCCGGGGGATGCCGGGATTTGCAGTTTGGCCAGGGGGACCTTCACAACGCTTAGTGAGGCGGTGCTTACGCCTCGCGGGACTACGAGTCCCAGAGTCCAACAGGAGGCAAAGTGGAATATAGAGCTATGTAAATATTTGCTTATGTGAGCCAATGAGGAAAACTCCAGAATGGTCATCAGATTGGGAAATATCAAGTTATTATTATTATTACTTGTATGCAGAAGACATCATGGCTTATTGAATCCAAGGCTGGAGTTAAAATTGCTGGACGAAACATTATTCTCGGCATTACTTCGCGAACTAAGATTCTTAGGAAGGACTCATCCCACGCTTTCTACAAGCGCGTTGATGACTAAAAAGGCCAATCTGAGATAGGCAAGTCCGGTCGCAGAAAGCACAGCAGAAAGTCACCTTGGGTGATGTTGTTTCCAAGTTGCGGTCCTTCCTGCGTTGTCGTTTCTCTTCGAGACCCGTTCGGCGTGTCTTCTCGAAAGAGGCCGCAGCATTGTGGATAGTGAGCCTCCATGCCTCCCGATGTGAGGCCAGGGTGGACCATTTGTTGGTGATCAATCTGGCCGAGCCTGAGATGTTGTTTCAGGGAGTCCTTGTATCTCTTTTTCGGGGCGCCTCTCTTGCGCTGACCTGTGGCGAGTTCACCGTAGAGTAGTATCTTTGGGAGGCGGTGGTCCTCCATCCTATGGACGTGCCCTGCCCAGCACAGCTGTGTTCTCAATAGCATGGCCTCAACGTTGGTGATCCCTGCTTGCTCAAGGACAGCAACATTAGTCACATAGTCAGCCCAGTGTATATTTAGGATTTTGCGAATTCACCGAGTTCACCGTGGCAAGTTCAAGGTGAACTTACGAAACATTAACAACCTTAGATATGCAGATGATACTACTTTGGAGGGCTATGCCCGGGGAGCCGGCTGAGCCTGGGACTTCTGGGTACTGTTACTGTTTTCAGGCTTGAGCTATGCAGGTGTTTGCAGAGAAGCAGAGAGAGACAGTTTGAAGTGTGCTCTTGCTTCATGAGCTGCCGGAGGAAGATTTCACCACATGGGCAAAGAAAGACCATTTCAAATCTCTCATAAAAGGACAATTTGTGAGTTGATGAAACTGATCACAAGATTGAAAATACTGTGTGTTGTTTTGAATTACGAAGAGTAAATGACTTGCTTGTTATTGATAATCTGCGTGGCATATTTTCTTTATCTGGCAAGGCAGTGTGTGGGCTGATGAAACGGGAACTACACATGGTCTATTTTACATTAACCATCAGGGGCGGTCCTACCTATACGCGGGGTAAGCGGCTGCGTAGGGCACGTGTGAGGGGCGCCACTGCGCCAGCCCCACCGGCCGCGCCTCCGCATGTGCAGAGATTTTTGCACATGCCCAGAAGCTCCAGGCGCTACAGAGCCTGTAGGAGCTTCTGGGCATGCATTAATCTCCGTGCATGCGCACTGGCTCCCTAGTGCGCCTCCAGCTTTGGAGCCAGTGCGCATGCGCGGAGATTCGCGAATGCGCACTGGCTCCAAAGCTGGAGGCATGCTTGGGAGCCAGTGTGCATGTGCGGAGATTCGCGCATGAGCACTGGCTCCAGAGCGTGACTCGCGCTCGGGAACCACGGGGGGGGGGGGGAGGAATAATATTCACTTACTCCCCCGGGATAGGTAGGACCGCCCCTGTTAACCACTGCTATCGATGGGAGATCTCCACGGTTAGCAGGACAGCATTCTTCCATCTCCGGCAGGCTAGGCGACTGGCTCCTTACCTATCTAGGAATGACCTCACTATGGTGATCCAGGCGACGGTCATCTCGAGGTTAGACTACTGTAGCACCCTCTACATTGGCCTTCCCTTGTCAACAACCCGGAAACTCAAGCTGGTGCAAAATGCTGCCGCTCGATTGCTGGTGGGAGCACCTGAGAGAGAGCACATCACACCAATCCTACAGCAATTGCATTGGCTGCCAATAGAGTACTGGATTGTTTTCAGGGTGCTGTTTTTGACCTTTAAGGCCTTGTATGGTCTAGGGCCAGTGTACCTGAGGGACCGCCTCACCCCATACGTTCCCCCAAGATCTCTGTGCTCAGAAGAACAAAACCTTCTGATGATTCCATTGGTTCGTTCTGTCAGCGACAAGACAACGAGCCTTCTCCGTGGTGTCACCGACACTATGAAACGCATTACCAGATGACATTCGGGCTATCACGGAGTTAGCCCCCTTCCGGAGGGCCTGCAAGATGACCCTTTTTAACCAGGCCTTCAATCTAAGTTCCCCCAGACAACTCTGACCATGTCCTTGTGTTTTATATAACAAAGTGTTTCATCTGCATTTTAATCTGTTGTTTTATGTAAACTGCCCCGAGCCTGCAGGGAGGAGCGGTATATAAAAATGAACAATAAATAAATAAATAAATAAAATTATGCCACAAAAAACTGCATTAATTTTATAGTGTAGATGTGTTACCGAACAGAATTTGGGGGGGGGGGTCTTGCCACGAAGGCAGACCAGCTAGACCCACCAAAGAGGATCCATATTAACCCTGGTGAGAAAGGAAGCCCAATCCCAATTTTCCCTAGAATTTCCCAATAAAAAGCTCACCAAGTTGAAGGAGTACCACCGAGGTGTTTATTCAGACCAGCTGGAAAGGATGACAGCCGCAATCATTCGCCAATGCCGACATAAAGGTTACATTGGAAAAACATGCCATTTTATAAGTTTACAGATTCAGATTTCCCACTTCCCATCCCCAGACCAGCTTTGCGTTGATTGGATGGAATCTTGCTGGCTGGCTGCGTCTTCTTCCGGTTTCCAGCCAATGGGGGTGAAGAGGTGGGCGATGAGTAGAACAATGAAGGCAGAAAAACATTTTGATGGGATTAAATATGTAGATCAAGTGGCCAAGTGTTCAGCAAGAACCCTCCTGTTCTCAGGCTGAGCAATTATATTGTCTTTTGATTGATGATCAAATGTCCTTATCTGTTTTTTCTCTCTGTTTGACAGACACAGATTAATATATTGCTGCAGGGTCTCAGTTCTTTGGATGGTAAACAAATGAAGAAGCTGTAGCCATGTACCAGTTTCTGAGGCTGATAGAGGTGGCCGTTTATGAAAAATATAAATAGTTTTGCCTATTAATCAATGGCACAAAGGCAGGCTATACTCAGAGGCCTTTGATTAGCAGGAACCAGTTTTGGCCCAAGGGGGAGAGGCCCCTTGGAAAGAGCTGGCTCCTGCTTGTTGTCATGCAAATTAGGCTTGTGGATGGGTGATTGAATCAAGGCTTCAGGAATGCAGCTGACAAGCCTCGTCCAAGGAGCTGGCTAAAGGTAAACAGTGGCACTTTCATATTTTTTAAATTACATACATGAGGGGAGATACATTGGGGTTTATGGGGAAAATATACCATCCTGATTACTCCTGCCTACCCACCAAAAAGATACACCAAAAGTTTATTAGATTCATAAAAGTTAGCCCAAGGGGTCCTAGAAAGAAAGGAAAAAATCTTTGGGAATGAGCAAAAGTCCATAAGAGTAATGCAAAAGGAAAATAACTGTGTGTATTAATAAAGTGTGGGTTACAGGGGCATTGTCATGTGGGACCATGGGAAGAGCCATAGGTTCCCATGTGGGGGACAGATAGGGGATTATGAGATCACTTCCAGCCTGGTGTTCTTGGGAAAACTATGAATCCCTTGGTTTTAAACTATCTTCTACACAGAGCCCGGGGAAGGGGGGTCACCGCCAATATCAGATGCACCCTTAGATTGCAAACCTAGGCGTTAATCTTTGTTGCCTATATTGTTTAGGGCTAATGTGACTTGCAGTCCAAGAATTAAATTCCCATACCAACTAAAGAAATAACAACAATAGCAATAATAATAATTCATATTCATATTCTATTTCTCTCTCTTAAAAGAGACTCGAAGCGGCTAACAACAACAGGTTGATCCTCAATTTTATTTTATTTCCACTCTGAGTTCTTAATCACTTTTGTCAACCTTTCTAATTTTGTTCCTCCGCGTTTCATCTGAACTCATTATGTTTAATTATGTTGCAACAGAAGCCACTTTGAAGTTCTGCCGAAGGGCAGTATGTGAATATATTATATAAATACATGATGGGAATGAAGACACTGTTTGACACTACTTTAACTGACATGACTCAACAACTTTAGCCTTCCTCTGCCAAGAAGATATGGTGCTTCTCCAAACTAAAGATCCCAGGATTCCAGAGCATTGAGCCATGGCGTCAGCCTGCATTAATTC
The DNA here is from genome assembly GCA_030556195.1 of Anolis apletophallus. Lineage (NCBI taxonomy): Eukaryota > Metazoa > Chordata > Lepidosauria > Squamata > Anolidae > Anolis > Anolis apletophallus. The sequence continues at coordinate 102,608,605 of JARBWK010000012.1, forward strand.
AACAGTATAAAGCCAGACGGTGGGTTAAAGCGCTGAGCTGCTGAACTTGCTGACTGAAAGGTTGCAGGTTCGAATCCGGGGGGCAGCATGAGCTCCTGCTGTTAGCCACAGCTTCTGCCAACCTAGCAGTTCAAAAACATGTAAATATGAGTAGATCAATAGGTACCGCTCCAGCGGGAAGGTAATGGCATTCTATGCAGTCATGCTGGCCACATGACCTTGGAGGTGTCTGGCTCTTCAGCTTAGAAATGGAGATGAGCACCAAGCCCCAGAACTTAATATCAGGGAAAACATTAACCTTTTATCTAATCCACAATATCTGCTTTGAGCTGGATTATCTGAGTCCACACTGCCATATAATCCAGTTCAATGTGGATTTTATACAGCTGTGTGGAAGGGACAGTATACTTCCCTGGTTCAGAGTTTGACAAAAATTACCACTATATTCAAATAATTTTGTAGGCCTTCAGCATCATAGTCATTACAAAGCACTTCCTTATGCAGAGTAAACATCTCAAATTACAAATGTTCACGTCTTAACCATGCTCAGTTATATAACACTACAGTGGCCACCAGTCAAGTTTATTCAGTGCCCAGAAAAAACATATCAATTGACCCATAAACTTTTAAAATATAATGATCTCAAATAGGAACAGCATATAATTCAGATTAGGCAATGATCTCATATGGAAGCAATTGAGCAAGAACATAATTGTTAGTCTGCTGCAATATCTATTAAACTGAGGCTGGATCTGCACTGCCCTATATCCCAGGATCTGATCCCAGATGATCTGTTTATCCCAGATTATTATTAGGCAGTGTATGTAGACTCATATAATCCAGTTCAAATAAGATAATCGGGGAACAGATCCTGGAATATAGAGCAGTGTAGAAGGGGCCTTCGTTGATTACTGAAATGCAGAACACTGTATTTAAATAGGTCATAAATAGGAAAATAAGCAATTGAAACAGAAATGCTCAATATTTTATTTTTAAAGAGGCTTCTCTGTGGTTTGTCTCTGTATACACCAAGCGTATTTTTCCTCTCCTAATTTTACATTCCAATTCTAAAATACTTATTTGGAGGTCAGGCTCACTGATGTCATTGAAACAGAAGATGTGCTTGGGTTTGCACTATAAGAATTATACCAGCCCCACCAACATTGTCTCAAGCTCTGTAATTCCCTTCCAATCCCATATCTGGATTGTTTGTTTACAAGCAGGTATCGTATTCCTGAGGCCCCTTCTACACTGCCATGTAATCCAGATTATCAAATCAGATAATCTGGATTTTATATGGCAGTGCAGAAGGGGACTTAGATCTGTTTTTAACAGTAACTCAAGCAATCAGAAACTATATATATATCTAGCATTTACCAGTCCCAATGTGTATTGGCTGACTGAGGGTCTACTGTAGATTTATCCACTTGATTGCTGTATATTTAAAATAAATATGGATTAACAATATAATAAATTAAAACTATGTTTTCCATAACTTGATTGTGTGGATTGCCACAACAGAATCTTTTAGCATGTCAAAGTTTGATCTTATAGCCACCATGTTTTGATAAATACTATTTATAGGAATGCACATATAATAAGAAGTTGATTATTATTTGATACAGAACAGCAATATATAATTATCCATTTACAATCAAAGGTAAACTATAATTTTTATAGCACATGCAACATTGTATGGGCACATACATTTCCTTCCTGCTCTCTATACTAGGATTCCATTTTGAACAATTTGTGTGCAAGAAAAGTCATTATCTTTCTTTCTCTGGACTTTTCTACATTGGCCTAAAACCCCGGATTGGATGTGAAGTTGCTCCTGGATGTCCACACAGCATCCAGGTACTTCCGGCCCCTAATGTGAGATAAAACCAATCATCCCAATTAATAATTTGGTCATAACAGTTAGGCTGGATCTACACTGCCTTATACTCCAGGATTTGATCCCAAATTATCTGCTTTGAACTGGATTGTATGAGTCTCCACTACCAGATAATCTGGGATAAGAAGATAGTCTGGGATCAGATCTTGGGATATAGGGCAGTGTAAATCTCAGCCTCCTGTATGAACAATTGGGATCTTGGAGTATTTTGAATTTTCATATAAGCATCAACCTGTATCCGTTTATTTCAATCAGCTACCACCAAAGTTTGTGATAGAAATGTGAGGTCCAAACAAACAATTAAAACTAACAGATAAGAACACAGGGATCAATAACATTTTCAAAAAGATTGAACAGCTGCAAAGGGCAGGTCCTGGTTGATTTAACTTGTTTCATGTTTCATCCTAACATCCTTAGCAGAAAAATGTCATAACTATAGAGAGAAGAAAATATTGTCTTATGTACATATTCCCTTAGGTAAAAAGGAGCATTTTTACTTCAGATTTTCCACTTTTGCCAGTGTCCTGCAGTCTAACCCCAGTGAATATTCTACATGTATATTTCCCATATGATAAATATATTGGGACCAAGAAGAACAGAATTTATTATTGACATCCCACAGCTAAACCTGAACTGGAATTAGGAATTCTTGCCTGATATGGACCAGCAAATGAAGCCTTCTCTTTGTACCTCCAAGCAAGGCTTATACTTCCTATGTTATTTTTGAAGCAAGTAACCATTTCCTTCCCTTCTATGAAACCACAGATCAGTTTCCTGAAGGGTCGGTTCCTGGTGGTAAAACGTGCATGCATTTATTTGGTAAGTAAAAATAAGAGAACCAAGCAATTGCTGGTTTGCTATACTGTACTGTAGTGTTTTTCAACCTTTTTTGAGCCGCGGCACACTTTTTACATTTACAAAATCCTGGGGCACACCACCAACCAAAATGACACAAAATGACACTCTAACACAGTAATACATATAGTTAATATGTTTTTTAATGTATTTATACACTCAGTGTGAAACCTGGGCCTGTTTCGATGAACACAACATAGATACCCTGGCAGGAATGGCAGAAAGACACACACAAAGGTATTGCTCAACAGCTGTCAGTCTCTCTCTGTGTTTAGTTTTTATCGCAGTCAAGCTAGAGAAGCTCATCTCACACAGATATGTGGTTGAAAATGGGAGCAATGTCAAAATAGCTTTGTTGGCCAGAATGGCGACCTCCCTGGCAACAGATAACCAAAAACCGTGCAAAGGAAGATCAGCAAATTTTAGCTTTAAACTACGATCTTGTTTCAGTTCAATTTATAGTTAACACACAATCAAAGAGCATCCTGAACTCCTGCAACAATGGAATTGAACCAAACTTGGCATATTGAACTCTCATTACCAACAGAAAGTACTGAAAGGTTTTGCTTGGGAATAGACCTTGAGTTTGGAAGTTGTAGTTCACCTACACACAGAGAGCACTGTGGACTCAAACAATGTTATGTTATGTTGTTGTTTGTTTTCTTTCCAGAATCACAATGTTGGAAGGAGGCTCACCACTTTAAGGTCCCTAAAACAGGCATGGGAAAACTTCGGCCTCTGGGTGCTTTGGACTTCAACTCCCACCATTCCTATCAGCCTCAGGCCCTTTCCTGCTTGAGTGGCTGAGGGGGGAAAAGGATAAAGGGCCTGAGACTGCTAGGAATGGTGGGAGTTGGAGTCCAAAACACCTGGAAGGTCCAAGTTTGGCCATGCCAGCTTTCGACAGAGACCCCTTCCTGCCCCTTCCCCTTTGCACCCTTTCTTTCCCCTCCTGCCGAACACTTACTTTTTCTTCTCCACTCAGGCTCCCTTCTTCCCAGCCTCACTCTGCTCACTTTGCGTCGCTTCGCTCACACTGCCGCTTCTGCCGCCATTTTGACCCGAGGGGGCAGTGTGAGCGTGTTCAGGAGGGGAGGGGGAGGGAGGAAGACGTGGGGCGAGTCTGAGTAAAGTGAGTAGAACGAGGCTGGGAAGAAGGGAGCCCGAGTGGAGAAGAAAAATTGTTCGGCAGGAGGGGGAAGAAAGGGTATTGGAAGTTCCAATTTCCCACGGCACACCTGATGATCGCTCACGGCACACTAGTGTGCCGCCGCACACTGGTTGGGAAACACTGCTGTACTGAATACAAAATCTTATTTCCACCTGCCATCTGTATAGCAGCTAGAAATGTATAGATACAGAAGCCACCTCCATTTTAAGACCCTAAATATAGGAACGGAGGAAAGAAGAGTCGCAAGGGAAGGAACATGTTATTGGTTCTATTCAGATAAGACCTAAACTATTTTGCTTTGACTCTGCGGAGCCAAACAGACTTGGGACTTTACTGCACAGAGATGGCAAACCAGTATAGAAGCACACTCATCACCTTTAGTGATGGTTCCTATTGCACAATGTACAACCCATTACTGGTCTGGTATCTCCCCATGGCAAACCTGTTCACTGCTGTTGATGGGGAAAACTCATCAGTAGGCCCTTGGATGTCCCACAGTTCACCTGGCACAATAACACTATGTAACACGATTTTTATTCCTGGGTTATAAATGTCATTCCCTAATTGGTTCTATCATCAAAACATGGGAAAAGTTTATTAAACTCCAAAATTTGCTTTTTCAGGAGGGACATCCTGAAGCATATTTTGCTCTAGTTTTTCAATGAATATCTTATCCAGTTTCAACCAACTAAACAGAGTTTGTGGCAGCCACAAAAAACAAAGCTTCTGGAGTAGAACAACTGCTTTCAAAGTAAGAACCACATAATTAAACAGGAAAAAACCATTTTTGAACCAGGAACAATTTTTTTAAATCAAATTTTATTTATTTTTTATTTACAGTATTATTATTATTTCACATATTTGTATCCTGTCCTTCTCACCCCTGGGGGTGGCTTTACAGAAAGCATTCATTCAAATGCGATCACAGTCATAAATAGAACACGATACATTTAAAACAATTCATTAAAGATATTACATTAATAAAACATTTGTTTAAAATCATGCAGGTTTAAAATCAGAGTCCGGGTCAGTCCATTACCATTCATATCACTTGAGTCTTATTCTTCATTGCTGCTTCTACTGTTCGAACGCTTGGTCCCGTAACCAGTTTGAGTTTCCTTCTAAAGGACAAGAAGGAGGGGGTCAATCTGATGTCACTGGGAAGAGTTCCATAGGCGAGGGGCCACCAGTGTGAAGGCCCTGCCCCTCGTCACCACCAGTCACATTTGCAATAACGGTAGGATTGAGAGCAGGGCCTCTCCATCTTAAACTTCGTGATGGTTCATTGTGGGAGATATGTTTGGACAGGCAATCCAGGCCAAAAGGTTAAACCAGCACTTTGAATTGTGCTCGGTAGCAGCTTGGCAGCTAGCGGAGCTGGTGTAGCAGAGAGGAAGTATGCTCTCTGTATGCCATTGCGGTGAGCAACCTAGCTGCCGACCGTTGGACTAGTTGAAGTTTCCGAGCAGTCTTTAAAGGCAACCCCACGTAGAGTGTGTTGCAGTAATCTATTCAGGATGTAACAAGATGCACCCTGAGATTACATAGTTGCATCTGTGTTAGCAAACTGGCACAGAAGTGGCATCCGGGGAGCTGGATTATTCTCCTCTTTCACTCTCCTCTTGGAGGTAAATAAAATTTTAATGTATTTTTATTACGCTTCACTAGCATTGCAAAGTTTCCTTAAATTAAATTTAAAACAACAAGAGAGGGTGGGCCCATTCTGCAATGCAGGAAAAATTATTTATTTATTTCCAACATTTCTACCCCGCTCTTCTCTACCCCCGAGGGGGGACTCAGAGCGGCCTAACAAAAGGACACAATTTGATGCCAACATAATAAATACAATATAAAACCAAAAAACATACAGCATTAAAACACATAAAAATACAATTAACACATCATACACATTCTCTTAAGTTAAAAACAGTATTTCGTCCTTAACAGGAGCATTAATGAGTCATATCCATCAATTTGCCATTACAAATCCAGTCCAAAGTGCTGTATTGTGCTAATGTGCAAACACTTGGTCCCACAGCCAAGATTTCACTTTTTTCCTGAATGCCAGGAGGGATGGTGTTGATCGTACGTCGCTTGGAAGCGCGTTCCACAGACGGGGAGCCACCACCAAGAAGGCCCTCTCTCATCCCCACCAACCACGTTTGAGAAGTTGGCAGGAGTGAGAGGAGGGCCTCCCTGGATGATCTTAAATTACGAGGTGGGACGTAGAGGCTGATGCGTTCGGACAAGTAAGCTGGGCCAGAACCGTATAGAGCAGTGGTTCTCAACCTTTCTAATGCCGTGACCCCTAAATACAGTTCCTCATGTTGTGGTGACCCCCAATCATATTTTTGTTGCTACAGCATAACTGTTACTGTTATGAATTGTAATGTAAATACGGTATCTCATATGCAGGATGTATTTTCATTGTTACTAATTGAACATAATTAAAGCATAGTGATTAATGATAAAAACAATATGTTTGCAGGAGTATGGACAATGGGTGAAGGGATTTGAAGTACCTTCGACCGATTCACCTCTGACTTCCACAGCCCAATGAGGCCCCCACAAATCACAGACCTGAACCAAACTTGGCGCACAGAACCCCCCAGGATGACGAGACAAGACTGGAGGGGGTTGGGAGTGACTGACACTAATTTAGGGAGATGTAGTTCACCTACATCTGAAAAGCACTGTGAACCCAAACGACTATGAATCTGGACAAACTGAGGCAGCTTCGCGACCCCCAGAAAATGGCCTAGGTTGAGAACCGCTGGTATAACCAGCACTTTGAATTGAGGTCGGAAATGGACAGGCAGCCAGTGGAACTGACACACCAGGGGGGTGGTATGCTCCCTGTATGTAGCTCGTTAGTAAACTGGCTGTTGCCCGTTGGACTAATTGTAATTTCTGAACTGTCTTCAAAGGCAGCCCCACGTAGAGTGCGTTGCTGTAATCTATTCGGGATGTGACCAGAGTGTGGACGACCGTAGCCAGATCAGAAAAGACAACCAAAACACTCCTGAAAGATAGCCATCTTTCATCTCTGCTTAAAAATCTTCAGAGAAGGAGACTCCACTGGACTCCATGGCAGTATATTCTACAGCTTAATAGTTCTTACCATCAGGAAGTTCTTCCTAATGTTTAGATGGAGTCTTTTTTTCCTGAAATTTGCATCCATTGATCCATGTCCAGAGCAGCAGCAAATGAGCTTGTCCTCTCCTCAATGTGACATCCTTCAGATACTTAAAAATGGTTCTCCAAGCTAAACCTACTGGGAAAGGGTTGCCTGAGACAGGCTATAGAATTGAATTCAGATTTGGATCCAGATAACCCTGGAAACAGGGTTCTGATAAATATCTGCAGAAGCGGTTGCAGATATTATAAGAAGAGTAACTAACCACACAGGGAAGTTGTTACTGTCCCTGATCGTGCCAATGATGAGAAATGGTGGCATCGTGCAATAAAGTCCTTGGTTGGTACTTGGTTGGATGGGAGACCGTCCAAGAAAATAACAGTGATTTCCAGAAAAAGGTAGGATCCTGCCTTAGAGAGCTTCTTCTATTCAAGAGTTAATAGTAGCAGTCTAGAGATGGACCAATGCCTAAATCAGGGTGCATCTACGCTGTTGTAGAATTAAGTTCAACACCACTTAAACTGCCGTGGCTCAATGTTATTGCATGGTGGGAGTTGTGGTTTTACAAGGTCTTGAGCCTTCTCTAACAAGTAGCCTCACTCCCCCCACCCCCAACAAAAGTGTCCAGGATTCCACATCATTGATCCATGGCCGTTAAACTGGTGTCACACTGCAGTGTAGACAGAACCTCAGTGCAAAGCAAATTTCTTAATGTAAGAATAAGGCTGTGTTCCTTAGCAAGGAACCAGGCATGTAGCCAGGGGGTGGGGGCTTCAGCCCCCCGAAATTCTCAGGGTGGTCCGAAAAGGCCTTACTGGTACATTATTTAAACTGTTATGTTTATTCATATCATGCTCTGATCACCATGCTCATTATATCCCACATTAATGGGGTTATTGGGATAACAATACAAAAGATTTGCTAGGGGAGACCCTCTTCCACCCAGTCTCAGCCCCGAACCAAACTCAGCCCCCTCCGAAACAAAATCCTGGCTACGGCCCTGCAAGGAACGATCAGTGCGGCTCTAAAAGAAGCATATATAGAACCAGAAGAAAAGAGAAGCGCTTTGCTGTGGTCAAAGGACAACATCCTTTCTATCGACATTACGGCTTGCTCCACTTTTCCCTCCAACATTTGATTGCGTGCAGCAGTCAGGATTACACAACCGGAAATGAGCAGACATGATAAGGACAGCATGTTTTGTTAATTATGTTGGCTCCCTGCCTATTATGTCTACAGCAGGCCTGGACAAACTTGGGTCCTCCAGGTGTTTTGGACTTCAATCCCACAATTCCGAATGATCAGAGTTGAAGTCCAAAACATCTGGAGGGCCAAAGTTTGCCCATGCCTGATCTAAAGTCATGTTGAAATCTTATCTCATATGAATAATATGATAAAATATGAATAATATTATAATCATACAATACAGAATATAAGAATAACAACATATATTAATACAATAATAAAGAATAATAATATATAATATAAAAATATGATAAACCATAATATAATAATCTTCTTGGCTTTTCTTTGCGAATGAAGATTCAGGAAGGACTCATCCCATGCTTTCTGCAAGCATGTTGATGATTCGGAGGTTGGATGTGTCCTTCAAGCCTGTGCAATGGATTTTTCTGGTGGAGCGCAGTGTGCACAGAACTGGCCTCACTCTTTTGCTGGAGCCTAGCAAGCTGGGACGGTGGCAGCGAGATCCTCAGTTCGTAGGTTTGGTTCGAGTTTCCTTCTCTTAGATGGTTGACCTTACAGGGTTAGACAAGCACCATCTGCCCGGGTTTGAAATCAGAGTTTTCCTTCTCTTAGAATGGTTGCCAAAAAGCTAGAGAGCCCAGGCATGGGAGAGCTCACAACTTCATTAGGGTACGCAAGCCTCTCCCCCACAACAAGGGGGTGCCAACGGAGAGGTAATATAATAATAATCATAATAATAATATAATAATAGTAATATAATAATATGATAATATAAAATATATAATGTAATAAAAGAATAATAAATATAATAATATATAACAATAATATATACTAACACTATAATTAAAAATAATAATATATAATATAATAATATGATAAACCATAATGTAATAATATAATATGATAAAATAATAATATATAATAATATGATAAACCATAATGTAATAATAGTAATATAATAACATGATGAAATAACAATATATGTATGTGTGTGTATACACACACATAACAATGATAAAGAATAGTAGCATATATAATATCGAGCAATGGTGGCGCAATGGGCTAAATCTTTGTGCTGGCAGGACAGAAGACCGACAGGTCAGAGGTTCGAATCCGGGGAGAGCGCGGATGAACGCCCTCTGTCAGCTCCAGCTCCCCATGTGGGGACATGAGAGAAGCCTCCCACAAGGATGGTCAAAACATCTGGGTGTCCCCCGGGCAACGTCCTTACAGACAGCCAATTCTCTCACAACAGAAGCGACTTGCAGTTTCTCAAGTCACTCCTGACACAAAAAAACCCAAAAACATAATAATACAAAACTGCAATAAGTATATTATATATAATACAATAATAAGGAATAATAATAATATTATAATATATATGATAAACCATAATGTAATAATAGTAATATAATAACATGATAAAATACCTATTTATTTATTTATTTATTTATAAATTCGATTTGGTAGACCGCTCTCTCTGGAGCCCAGAGCGGTTTACAACATAAAATCAATAAAACATCAATAAAACAAATAAAAGACGTATACCCAAAAACCCCACTCCCCACAACTGATCCCGGCAAGCAACAATATGCAGAAGCAATACATGGCAGGACGGTATGTTGGCAGCTGGCAAGCTATAGGAGGCATCAGTTGGGACCAAATGCCTGCCTATATAACCAAGTCTTCACAGACTTGCGGAAAGCCAACAAACCCCGTAGTGCTCATATCTCCTCCGGCAGAGAGTTCCAGAGGGTCGGAGCGGCCACTGTAAATGCTCTCTGCCGGGTGCTCAACAGCCTACAGATCTTAATACGAGGGACCTCTAGTAGATTAAGCCCCTCTGAGCGCAGTGATCTTCTGGGTTTGTATGGGGTAAGACGCTCCCTCAGGTACACTGGCCCCAAACCATGTAAGGCCTTGAAAGTTAGAACTAACACCTTGAAGGAGACCCAGAATTCAATGGGAAGCCAGTGCAGTGCACGCAGGAGTGGGGTCACATGCGCAGATCTTGGGGCTCCCGACAGCAGGCGTGCTGCTGCGTTCTGCACCAGCTTAAGTTTCCGGATCGCCGACAAGGGTAGGCCAATGTACAGCGCATTACAGTAATCGAGCCTCGAGATGACCGTGGCTTGGATCACCATGGCCAGGTTGCAGCGGGAGGGGTAGGGAGCCAGACGTTTCGCCTGCCGCAGATGGTAGAACGCTGTCTTGCAAGCGCAGGCAATCTGCGCTTCCATCGACAGTTGGGTGTCCAGCTGGACCCCAAGGCTCTTAACTAGGGGCTGTGGGCGAAGTGCCACACCATCAAACGTCGGCAACTGGGTCAATAATAAAGATATAATATATAATAAAATAAGAATAGTAATATATGCATATAATAAATAATAATATGTAATAATACAATAATAATATATATGATAAACCATAATGTAATAATAGCAATATAATAACATGATAAAATACCAATATATATTAATACAATAAATAATAATAATATATAATAATACAATAATATAATAATATATGATAAACCATAATGTAATAGTAATATAATAACATGATAAAATACCAATATATATAATAAACAATATTAAAGATATAATATATAAAATAAGAATCGTAATATATAAAATAATAATACAATAATATATAAGATAAACCATAATGTAATAAGTAATATAATAACATGATAAAATACCAATATATATAATAAACAATAAAGATATAATATATAAAATAAGAATTGTAATATATATAATAAATAATAAATAATAATACAATAATAATATATATGATAAACCATAATGTAATAATAGTAATATAATAACATGATAAAATACCAATATATAATAATACAATAAATAATAATGAAAATATAATAAAATAAGAATAGTAATATATATCTCTCGGCATTACTTCGCGAACGAAGATTCAGGAAGGACTCATCCCACGCTTTTTACAAGCGCGTTGATGACTAAAAAGGCCAATCTGAGATAGGCAAGTTCGGTTGCAGAAAGCGCAACAGAAAGTCTCCTTGGGGATGTTTTTCCAAGTTGCGGTTCTTTCTGCGTTGTCGTTTCTCTTCGAGACCCATTCGGCGTGTCTTCTCGAAAGAGGCCGCAGCATTGTGGATAGTGCTTCTCCATGCCTCCCGATGTGAGGCCAGGGTGGACCATTGTTGGTGATCAATCTGGCCAAGCCTGAGATGTTGTTTCAGGAGTCCTTATATCTCTTTTGGGGCGCCTCTCTTGCGCTGACCCGTGGCGAGTTCACCGTAGAGTAGTATCTTTGGGAGGCGGTGGTCCTCCATCCTAGAGACGTGTCCTGCCCAGCGCAGCTGTGTTCTCAATAGCATGGCCTCAATGCTGGTGATCCCTGCTTGCTCAAGGACAGCAACATTCGTCACATAGTCGGTCCAGTGTATATTTAGGATTGTGCGAAGACAGCGCTGATGAAAGCGCTCGAGGAGTCGTGAGGTGTTGGCGATAGGTGACCCATGTTTCAGACCCATAGAGGAGAATGGACAGTATGATAGCTCTGTACACACTGATTTTGGTGCTTTGTCTCAGGTGCTTGTTGCTCCAGACTCTTTTGTGAAGCCTTCCGAATGCACTATATGCCTTTGATAATCTGTGATCTATCTCTTTGTCAATCTTGGCGTCTGAAGAGATGATGCTTCCCAGGTAGGTGAACTGCTGAACGGACTTAAGCACAAATGTGCCTATGCTGACGTGAGGATGGTGGTGTTCTTCCTGTGGTGCGGGCTGGTAGAGGACTTCTGTTTTCTTCAGGCTGACTTCCAGCCCAAACAGCTCTGCAGCTGTTGCAAAGCAGGATGATAGGCGCTGCAGGGCTGCTTCTGAATGGGCGACAAGGGCAGCATCGTCAGCAAAAAGTAGCTCACGGACTAGATAGTTTAGAGTCTTAGTGCGAGCCCTCAGACGGCTTAAGTTGAACAAGCTACCATCAGTACGATAGCGTATATATATATATATATATATATATAATACATAATACTACAATCATAAAATAATAATATACAATATTATAATAAATAGATAATATTAATAAAGAAATAATATTTGTTATATTATAATATGTAAAGTATAGAATAATATAACTATTTCTGCGTTTTTCAGCCTTGCTTAGGAGAGGCAGAGAGGATCTGAAATGACTTTCCTTCTGCATTGGCTCAAGGCCTTGACTGCTAGAGTGCGAGGTCCCTTTAAGTGCCATGGTAACGCCGCAAGGTATGCTGGGATTCGCAGTTCAAAGGGAGGAGCCTCTCCAGTTCTCGGGCAAAAGGAGCGCTGAGGAGGCCTCATTAAACTACAAGACCCAGAATCCCTCAAAAAGCGGCTGCGACAGTTGGAAGAAGAAAAAGAAGAAGAAAACCGCCACGCGACAAAAGAAGATCTCGCGGTTTTTAGTGTGCTGTGTTTCCAAAAGGACAGAAGGTGGCAATGGCAAGCTTTTCAGTCTGAGGCAACGGCTGAGGCGGGAGCGGCGAGTCGGTGAGCGAGCGAGCGAGCGAGGGAGGCGCAGAAGCGGAAGTAGGCCTCCTCGGGGGCCGCCTGCCTTTGCCAGCCCGGGCAGTCGCTCTCGGTCGTCCGCCGCCGCCGCCGCCGCCGCCGCCATGAGCTTCTTGTTGTAAGTCTGAAGGAAGGAAGGAAGGGAGGAAGGGGAGAGACAGGCCCGCCTGGCAAGAACAGGAGGGCCCTGGCTGCCTTTGTGCGCGCCCCCTTCCCTCACCGCCATCGCCTCGCTTTTTCCTTCTTCTTTGCTTCCTTCCTTCCTCTCCCCTTTCCCGTATCCTTCTTACCCTTGACCAGTTCATGTCCCTTCCTTCCTCTTCCTCCTTCCACTCCCTCTCACCCCTTCCTTCGCCTTTCCCACCCTCACCTTCCCTCTTCTCTCTCTCTTCCTTCCTTCCTTCCTTCCTTCCTCCTCCTTCCTCTCTCCCATCCCGTCTTTCAATCCTCCCTCTCCCCTTCCTTCCTCCCCCTCTCTTATCCCTTCTTTCCATTTTCTCCCACTCTCCTCATCCTTCCCTTTCCTCTCTCTCCTTCCTTCCTTCCTCTCTCTCATCCCATCTTTCAATCCTCCCTCCCTCCCTCTTATCCCTTCTTTCCCCTTTCTTCCAATCTCCTTCTTATCCTTCCCCTTCCTTCCTTCCTTCCTTCCTTCCTTCCTTCCTTCCTTCCTTCCTTCCTTCCTCTCTCCCATCCCGTCTTTCAATCCTCCCTCTCCCCTTCCTTCCTCCCCTCTCTTTTCCCTTCTTTCCCCTTTCTTCCAATCTCCTTCTTATCCTTCCCCTTCCTTCCTTCCTTCCTTCCTTCCTTCCTTCCTTCCTTCCTTCCTTCCTTCCTCTCTCCCATCCCGTCTTTCAATCCTCCCTCTCCCCTTCCTTCCTCCCCCTCTCTTTTCCCTTCTTTCCACTTTCTACCAATCTCCTTCTTATCCTTCCCCTTCCTTCCTTCCTTCCTTCCTTCCTTCCTTCCTTCCTTCCTTCCTTCTCTCTCCCTTTTCCCAGTCTTTCCTCCTTCCTCTCCCCTTCCCTCCCTCCGTCTCCCTTTTCCCTTTTCCTTTCTACTAATCTTCCTTCTTTCCTTCCTTCCTTCCCTTATCCTTCCTCTTTCCTTCCTTCCTTCCTTTCTTCCTTCCTTTCTTCTCTCTCCCTTCCTCCTTTCCTCTCTTTCTCACCCTTGGCTTTTCTCCCTTCCCCCCTTTTCCTCTGTTCATTTTTCTTTCCCCCTTCTTCCTCCTTCCCTCCTCCCTTCACCCCTTCCATCGCCTTTCCCACCCTCACCTTCTCTCTCTCTCATGTTCTTCTTTCTTTCCTTCCTTCCTCTCTTCTTTCCCTTCTTCCCTTCCCTTCCATCTCCTTTCCCCTTTCTCCCACTCTCCTTCTCATCCTTCCCCTTCCTCTCTCTCCTTTCTTCCTCCTTTCCTCTCTTTCTGACCCTTGACTTTTCTCCCTCACCCTTTTTCTCAGTTCCTTTTTCTTCCCCTCCTCCCTCCCTTTCTTTCCTTCCTTCCTCTTATCTCCTCCCTCCCTCTCACCCCTTTTCCCCACCTTCCCCTCCCTTTCTCATATCTTTCCTTTCTTCCCCTCTCTTATCCCTTCTTTCATTCCTTCATTCCCCTCCTTCTCTCTTTATTTTACTTCCTTCCCTCCTCCCATCCCTTCTTTTCTTCCCTCTTATCTCTTTCCTTTCTCCCTCCCCTCCCTCTCACCCCTTCTTTCACCTTTTACCACCCTCACCTTCTCTCTCTCATGTTCTTCCTTCTTTCCTTCCTCTCTTCTTCTTTCCTCCCCTCTCTTATCCCTTCTTTCCCCTTTCTCCCAATCTCCTCATCCTTCCCTTTCTCTCTCACACTTCTTCCTTTCTTCCTCCTTTCTTCTCTTTCTCACCCTTGACTTTTCTCCCTTGCCCTTTTCCTCAGTGCATTTTTCTTCCTTTTTCTCTCTCTCCTCCCTCCCCTTTCTTTCCTTCCTTCCTCTTATCTCCTCCCTCCCTCTCACACTTTTTCCCACCTTCCCCTCCCTTTCTCATTTCTTTCTCTTTATTCCCTTCCTTCTTTCCCTTCTTTCCCTTCTTTTCTTTTCCTCTTCTTCCTCTTTATTTTACTTCCTTCCTTCTCCCATCCCTTCTTTTCTTCCCTTCCCTCTAATCTTCTTCCTTTCCCCTCCTATTCCTCTCGCCCCTTCCTTCCCTTCCTCCCTCTCAGCCTTCCTTCTCTCCTCTCTCTTTTTCTTCATCTTCTCTCATCCCTTTCCTTCCCTTCCCTCTTATCTCCTTCTCTGCCCCTTCCTCTCACCCTGTCCTTCCCTTTCTTCCTCATCCCTCTCATCCTTCCCTTCCTGCTCTCATCCTTTCTTTCTTCCTCTTCATGCTTCCCTCTCCTTCCTTACCCTTGACCTCCTCCCATTCCTTCCTTACTCCTCCCCTCTCTTTTCCTTCCTCTCCTCTCATCCCTTCTTCCTTTCCGTTCCCTGTTATCTCCTTTTCCTCTCCACACTTCCTCTCACCCCTTCCTCCCCTTTCTCATCCCTCTCATCCTTCCCTTTCTGCTCTCATCCTTCCTTCCTTTGTGTCTTCCTTCCTCTCATCCCTTCTTTCCTTCCCCTCCCTCTTGTCTCCTTCCTTCCCCCTCTTTCCCCTTCCCCTCCCTCTCCCTCTCATCCTTCCCTTCTGTTTTTCCTCTCTTTTTAAACTTGACTTTTCTCCCTCCCTTTTCCTTAGTTCCTTTTCTTCTTTCCCCTCCCCTTTATTTCCTTCCTTCCTCCCTCCCTCCCTCGTATCTCCTTCCTTCCCCCTCCCTCTCACCCTTCCCTTTTTCCCACCTTCCCCTCCCTCTTTTCATTTCCTTCCTTCCTCTCATCACATCTTTTATTCTTCCCTCTCCCCCTCTTTCCTTCTCTCTTACCCCTTCTTTCATGCTTTCCTTTCTCCCCTTCCCCCTCTTTTGCTTCCTTTCTCTCATCCCTTCTTTCCTTCCCCTCCCTCTTATCTTCTTCTTTCCCCCTTCTTCCCCTTCCTCTCACCCCTTCCTTCCATTTCTCCTCCACTCTCCCTCTCATCCTTTCTCCCCTTCCTCCCTCATCCCTTCTTTCTTTCCTCGTTTCCCTCCTTCACTTCTCTCCCCCTCTCTCATTTCATTCCTTTTCTCTCATCCCTTCTTCATTTTTCTTTCTTCTCTTCTCTCATCCCTTCTTTCCTTCCCCTCCTCTTTCTTTCCCTCTCCTCTCATCCTATATTTCGTTCCTCTTTCTCCTCTCTTCTTTTCTCTCATCCCTTCTTTCCTTCTTCTCCTTCTTATTCCCTTCCCTTTCCCCTCCTTCTCCTCCTTCTCCTCTGTTCCTTCCCTTCCTCCCTCATTCCTTCTTTCCTTCCTTCCCTTCCCTCTCATCCCTTTCTTCTTTCTTTCCTTTTCCCCTCCTTCACCTTTTGACTGCCTCTCACCTCCTTCCTTCTTTCTCTCTCTTTTTTCCATCCTTCCCTCTCTCATTCCTTCTTTTCCTCCTTTCTTCTCCTTATCTCTTTTCTTTCCCTTCCTCTCACCCCTTCCCTTTACTCTCCCTCCCACTCTCCCTCTAATCCTTTCTTTCCTGCTCTCATCCCTTCTTCTCCCTCTCTCTCCTTTCTTTCTCCCACTCTTCCTTAACCATGACCTCTCCCTCTTCTCCTGTCCTCCTTTTCCTTTCCTGCACACACTTCACCTTTCCTCTCCACTTTCTTTTGGGT
This sequence comes from Anolis apletophallus, assembly GCA_030556195.1. NCBI lineage: Eukaryota > Metazoa > Chordata > Lepidosauria > Squamata > Anolidae > Anolis > Anolis apletophallus. Next base: position 102,625,122 of record JARBWK010000012.1, read on the forward strand.
TTCTTCTTCATTTTCTTCCTGTTTGCAAAAAGAAAACAAGGGAATCTTTTTTATTTTTGCTGTGTATTGTTGAGTTTTCTCTGAAGTGTCTTCTCCACCCCAACCTCGGTTTAGAAAAGAAGGATTCGAAAGTCGACTCTTACATTGTTGGTGCTTCTTAATAAAATGGAAGATGGTGTTGGTATCACTCATTGTGTGTCACCCACTTCCCCCCAACTTTGAAGATAGTGCAGGGCAAAGGATGGAAGGAAGTAATGTATTGAGGAGGTTATTAGTTTAAGGCAGGGGTGCTCATTAGGTAGATCGCGATCTACTGGTAGATCGCGTAGGGTGTCCTGGTAGATCGCAGGCAGGGCGGGAGGAAGGTTCAGTCCCGACCCGCAGGCTCCCGACGCCGCCCAGGTGCAGAAGGAGGTTGGACTGGATGGCCATTGGAGGTCTCCTCCTATTTTAGGAACCCGTTGTTGTTGTTATTATTATTATTATTATCAGAGGCTGAATGGCCATATGTGAGGAATGCTTTGATTGTGTTTTTCCCTTATGGCAGAAGGAGGTTCGACTGGATGGCCCTTGGAGGTCTCCTACTCTAGGAACCTGTTGTTGTTGTTTTTGTTGTTACTATTGTTGCTATTATTATTAGTAGCAGAGGCTGAATAAATATCATCATCATCATTATTATGAATAAATTCAGGGGCTTATACTCACATTTAGTTGAATTCAGTCTTAAATATATATTACATGACTCTCACTGAAATAAATTTCCAAATATTTTGCTTTTCTGGCTCTCTGAGTAGTGGGTAGGTAGATCATTTTGACTTTGTTGTTTTATAAGTAGCTCGCATGCTGAAAAAGTGTGAGCACCCCTGGTTTAAGGCATAGCCCAGCTGGTGACTTTGGGGGTTATCAGAAACGTATAAGCAGGAGAGAATTTAATTAAATAAATCATGCATATCTGCTGAAATCCTGCTCAACAATTTCATAAATAGTTATTTTGAGGTCATCCCTTCTGATGGTGTCACTCCGGTGTGATTTGCACCCCGTGTGATGCCACTTGTAGTTGGTAGGATATGGGTTTGCGGTGTCTTTGGCCCCTTCCACACAGCTGTATAAAATCCCACATTATCTGCTTTGAACTGGGTTATATGGCAGTGATTTTTGCCACAGTGATGCAAATGCAGATTGAGGATTGAACTAGTATTTTCTCCTAGTGCATAAATGCTTGGTTACTTGCCACTAAACCAACTCACATCTGAAATGTTTATGGTATTTTGCTTTTGCACCTTTGAAAGTTTATGAAAAAATGACATGGAAAGTGTTGTTTTTCGGTGTTAGGTATGATATATGAACTATCGAAACATCAAATACAGTAGGTTTGTGTATATGTATACTTTTACATTACATGAAGGCCATATTGCTGTTGGAACTGAACTGGGGGACGTTTGGGCCCTGTGTCTGCCTGTGCTTCCTTCCCCCTCTATGACAACAGCTTGGAGACTCCCCTGTGGTTTCTTTTTGTAGACATAAACCGAAATTGCATCTTTTCTTTGCTTGCTCTCCCTCCCACCCTTCTAAAGGGAATGAATGCAGGAGGCCTATAATCAATCACTCTCCCTCCCAACAGTCTCTTCCATGACACCAATCTCTCTCAAGTGGTACTTATGATTAAGTCATGTGTAGATGTCAAACTTGGCAGGAGAGGGGTTTGTGTGTGTGTGTACATGTGTTCTTTTGTTGAGTTTGATAGTTAACGCAGCTGCTCCTGTTGTTATTAAAGGTGGTGGTGGCTAGACATATTGGACAATAACCCAAGAAATCTTTCATTTTGTACTCTTGTGGTGATGCCACCTGCATTGTTTGTTTTTTCTTAACCCACTATTTAAAATATTTGCTATGGAAAAAGACAAACTTTTGGTCGAGTTAAAGGGGATCTTTAAATAAGTGTCTAAATTTAGAAACCAATTACATAGCACTCTACAGCCATATAAGTCCTTTTAGGAAATGTAGAGGGTCCACAGTATTTTATGGTGGAAAATGAACGTTTAAATGGTATATGTGTGTGTTTCTGTTTTGTGGAATGTCTTGCTTTGAGGGGAAAGTATTTCACAGGCTTGAGATGACTGGAGTATTTCAGTTCAGAAAACCGATATCCTCTCACTCTATTATACAATGAGAAGCAAGATAATTTTTTAAAATATGAATTTGACAAGTACAGTGTAGTTAGAGTCTTGCATACAATGCTAATCTCCATTTTCACGCAGGTAGATGTACATATATATATATATCTGTATAAAAGAGGAAAAGTCTTGTGATACCTTTAAGACTTAAAACCTCATTTTAGTACAAGCTTTTATATGTTACGCTCTACTTCCTCAGATATGCAATATATACGAACATTCTCATTTCAAACAATTTGAAGTTACTCTTGGGGAGTGTAACTCATGTTAGTGGAGCCTTTCAAAACACCTAGACCTATGTGGGATTGACCTGCATTCTGAGGTTTTTAAACTTTATTTTGTTTCACTTCTGTTTGTAATAAGCAATTATGGGAAAGGACATGTATTTAAGACAAGGAAATATTTATCTTCTAAAGTGGCAAAAACGATTGATAGGCACCTGACATGCAATGTGTAGGGCCTGTGGTTCTGTTATTTGCTTCTGTACTTTAAAACCACAAACTGTAATCTCCAGTCCCTCCCAGTAGGAACAGAGAGAAGGTAATTAGGGCAGTCAGCAGAAACCAGTTAAGTGACTTACAGAATAAAAGACAGTACATTTCTGAGAAAGGGGACACTTGGGTCTTGAGTAAATAAATATGTACCTCTTTGTTGCATGGATCTATCACTCTTGGTCCTGTACAACAGGATGAACAACTTGTGGCTCTTCAGATGTTGTTGGGTAGCATTAGTCTTGGGTTGCATACCCAAGAACTGCAGTCCCAAAAAAGATTTGAAGGATTGTCATTGCCCTCTGCTGCTTTAAAGCACATCTGTACATATATGATTCCAAAAACCTCTGTGAATATTCAGCAATGTTGGGATAATCCATGTCTGGTTTTAGTGACAGTAGCTATTGCAAGCATTGTGTAGTGATTTGATTGTTCAGCTGCAACTATGGAAGTCAGGGTTTGCATCCCTGCTCAGACATGAAAACACACTGAATGACCTTGAGCAAGTTACACTTTCATAGCCCCAGGAAACCCCATGATAGGTTTGCGTTAGGGTCACATAAGTTGGAAATGGTTTGAAGGCACACAATAACATCAGTCTGTTAAAACCCTATACTTGACAGGCTGTTCTCACAATCTTAACACTAAGATATTGTTTTATCCATCTCGAACAGGCTTGTGTCTATCTCAAAGGGTCCAAATAGGACAATAGCTTTTCCCCCACCAGAATCACATATGTTCCTTTGTGAGCAGTGACAAATGTATGGAATACAAATTTTAGTTCTCGCTTGAGTCCTGGAAGCAGTGTTGAGCTACAAGCCACTAACACAAATGGCTAGCATTATTTCATCTAATCCTGAGTGATCTGGAAAACTTCCATATATTGAAACATATATTATGTGGAAAATTATCTGTAATACATTTCTTAGTCTTTAATATTGCACACTAGTCTTTTTGCAGCATGAGACTAGTGGTTCATGCACCGGGAATTTGGCGCTGCTGGCTAAGTGTCAGCTGCATAAAATCTCTCTGACCAGTAGGTCATGATTTCAAGGCCGCCCGGGTCGAGATGGGTGCTCGACCTTTAAGTGTAGCCTGCTGTTGACCTTTGCAGCCCGAAAGACAGTTGCATCTGTCAAGTAGGAGATAAAGGTACCACATTAAGTGGGGAGGAAATTTTTGACTGAATTATGAGGCCATTAAAGAACTCCAGGAACGCTGAGAATGCGGAAGAAATAACAAGGGACGCTGGGGACGCTGAGAGATGAGGAGTGCGTCAGCTCCCCCTGGTAGCCAGAGTTTGCCTCTGTTCGTTTATATGTGTGTATGTGGAAATGGCAGGGATTGTCTGCTAAGTATGTGTACCTGTAATCTGCTCTGAGTCCCCTTCAGGGTGAGAAGAGCGGAATATAAATAAAGTGTATTATTATTCATCTGAACTGTAGAAGCAATGTACTGTGACACATTCTAGCTGCCATGGCTTAATGCTATGGAACCATGGGAGTTGTCGTTTTAAAATGACTTTAGTTTTCTCAGCCAAAAATTGCTGGTGTCTCATCAAACTATAGTTTTATTAGTACAACTATCACTCTGTGGTATTTCCATTAATTGTACTGGAAATCTACCTCTGTAATCTACAAGATTTTAAAAAAAAAATGGTTTGTTTAAGAGTTCTTTTTAAAACATGCTAGTGGAGTCCTTTAGATTTATGCTACTTTCTACAAAGTATAAGGTTCATAGTAATTTGATTTTAAACTCTTGGTATATATTTGTTCTGCTTGCCAAAGCCAACTCTAGTCCCAGACATCTAAATTGCGTAGTTGAGAAAAAATCTTAATAGCATTGGAAATTGATCAGAATAACTAACTATTCAGAAAGATCTAGAAATTTGGATCATTTACCATTTCTTCCCATCCTGCAGATGAAAATGAAGAGAACAAAAAAAGAGACTTTGAAGCTTTTTAAGGCCTAATTACAGCTTGGAACCATAGTATCTGAAATATCATCTTCCCCCATTTAGTCCTGTTTGGATCACTGTGATTCATAAACAAGGTCTTGTTTGTGTCACATCTTGCAAAGTTCAGTCACATGGTAGTATGGCAACATGCTCATTTTTAAAAACTTCTTGTCCAACCTCGTCTCCATGATACCTTAGGCACCAATTGTCACATTTGTTTCCCATGGCTTTTCTTAACCACAAAGCCATTACATTATTAGAACCTTGTCTTGCTAAACTTTGTGACTTTTAATGTCTATGTGTTTTGCTGTTTCATAATGTTTTATAATTCCTTTTGTAAATTATTTAGGGATACTTCCTTTCTTAGATAATAAGATCAAAATTGAGGAAGAAAAGCCTGTCATATTTTCAAAGAGAAGAGGATAGCAGTTTTTCTCTTTCATATCAGAATTTTTGATCTCATCGTGTTCATTAACTAAGCGTAATTAAAATGTTTCTCAGTTAGAAATGCCATGTACCATGTACAGTAAATTATATAACAACAAAACAGAACCAAATCGTAAGGCTTCAAACTTCTCAGCTAATTAATGGTTGTCAAATGTAATTTAATATCCACTAAATCTATATATTTTTTAAAAGGACTAACAGTTCAAAAAGGGACTGTGCTTGCTGTTGGTGTTTCCTTTTTGAAGGAATAAATGTGTTGCATATAGATCATGAAATGACACATAGCCACCCATTAAAAGTATATTTCTCCTTTGCAGGTAAGACTGGGGCCCTTTGACACAGCTGAGTAAAATCCCACATTTTCTGTTTTGAACTGGAATGAATGGCAGTGTGAACTCAGTTCAAAGCAGATATTCTGCCTCGATATTCTGGATTATATGGCTGTGTGGGAGGGCCCTAAATCAAGTAGCTGCTGGTAGCTCATAGGATTGTGCTGTTGGACAGTAGCATTGCATTGCCAATTTGTGATCTATATTTCCAAATAAGTCAGTTTTGCTGTGTTTCTTTAAGGACAAATTAACTGCCCAGTTGCAGAACACATAGCCTGCAATTCCCAGAAAGAGGTTAACGTTAGCTCTGTTAGGCGTGCCATATGGCTTCTTAGAATTATTTGAATTGCCAACGAAAACGAACCCCACGTGGAGAAATTCTACTTTGCTTAAAGTCTTCATTTCTCAGTAGTTTAACAAGAAAAAACCTAAACCCATTGTGAGAGCCTATGTGATGTTGTGGTTTGAGTGTTAGACTAGGACATTAGGTTCAAAAGCAGTGTGATCATGCCGGAGAAGATGAAAAATATTTTATGTGGTGATTAATTCATGTCATCACAACACATTAAATTGGACACTGATTCTTTCTACTTGGCATTTCCACAAAATGTTAGATGAACAATGCTATATGTTGCATTAGTGACAGTCGTTTTTATATCCTGTGGTTTTGGTTCTTTAAATGTTCCCAGGATAGCCATTACAAGACTGGAAATGCTAAAGCTGTTACCATTGTTCTCTGGACTTTATTTATAGCATTTATCATCTGCAGCCTTTCCAAGACTGTACAGTATTGAGCAAAAAAACACCAGCCTGTGAAAATTTAAAAGAAGACTAAGCAAAGAGTGAAGGCCAAGCTGAAGGACATAAAATGGATCCTAAGACACTTGCTTGTTGCAGATGTCTTTGTCAGATGTCTTTGCCTTCTAAATATCAACATTGTTCAATTGATATAGGCAGTGTAGATGCTGTGTCTCTTCTTTCCTTTCACATATTCATTGTACCCACAGAAAAAAATGTATGTAAGGGATCTCTGCAAAAATTTCTCTGGCTCTTCTCCATATAAAATTACTTCTGATCTTGTTTGCTCACAACATTTGAGTATGAATGTTTGAACTTATTCCTTGAGGCTTTTTTGTGTGTGTGCAAATTGTTAACTTCCAGAGTAATATTGGCTGATCGGAATACTGTTAATCTTGGGCATTCTGAGGAGGTGATCTATTTTGGGAGATGGTTTACCTGTTGCTTTTCCTTGAGATAGTAGCCATTGAGTGGTTGACCATTATGTTCCCCCTTCCCTGACTCCATGAGGTTAAAGTAGGAGGCACTGTACTATAAAGAGAGGCATTCAGAGTTTTTATTTTGGCCCTATAAGAGTGGGATTCTGAGATGTCACATGGCAGGATTTTGTTCTGATGTTTTTGACACATATACGAAGCCATGGGGGATGTTTGTTATGGTATTGGGTCAAGATACCATCAGCAAACAAATGATTCCCAGCTCTGTTTTGCTGTTACATCCGAGTCAAATGTGTTCATATGTGACCTAGATAAAGTGGTGAGCTGTATGAAGTCAACCAACAGAAAATCAGTCCTGGTAAGATAGTCTACATCAGTAGTTCTTAGGCCTCAGAGTTGGGTAATTTGGCTATCCTGGATGCGATTGCACTTCCTTATTGAGTAAACTATGTAATCTCAGCAGATTTCTCACTGTTGAGAGACATATCGTTTTAGTGGCAGAAAGTACTTATAATCAGCATTGGCCAATATTACAGCTGCAACCATTCCTTGATGGGGCTAATATGAGCACCGTAATCTGTATATTGTTAATTTCATGGTTGGAACATTATAATGTCAATTACAAGGATCTGCCCTTGAGATCAGTTTGAAAACTACTAATGTGGAATATAGCCAACAGTTAGTTCATTGGGTCATTTTGACACACACTCCTGTACCGAAAGCTCTCTGTTGTCTGTGTGTTTGGTACTGAGCTATGTTCTGGAACAGTGGTTCCCAAACTCTATTCCTAGATGTTTTGGACTTCTGTTTCCAATATTCCTGACTGTTGCCCAAGATGGGAACTGAAGGTCAAAACACCTGGTGTATCAACATTTAGAAACCACTGTTATTATTAGGAGCTTTCTCTCATCCTTTGGCTTCTATAGCATTTGTGTCAAATGCAAGGCCTGCGTGCCGAATCCGGCCAGCCACATAATTTTTATGTGTCCTGTGAGGCTTCCAATGCCAGGACCACATAGTTACATTTATACAGTCTTAAAATTGCAGACAGTCCTTTGAAGGCAACCATAAGCCTGATGTGGCTCTAAATGAAAATGAGTTTGATGCCTCTATAAGTTTGTAGTCTGAGTGTGTAGGCTTTACTCATTATACACCAGCTATTCAGTCTTGTTTGATCATGTTGCAGGAGAGCATTGATTATACTTAAAACAGTAAAAAATAATACACTAGCTGCACAAATTAAAATCCTAATTAAAATACACTGCAATCATTCTTACTTTACATCTGTTGGTGGGAGCATTACAGTTCTTGTTTGCATATGTTTTGTTTATTTGTAATGATTTATGCTTTTGACAAGTTTTTTATAATTTGATTTGATTTTGAACTTTAAATTTTAGCTATGTTTTTTTTCCAATTGTTGTAAGTTGCCTTGAGTCCCAAACTGGGGAAAAGACTGTGGAAGAAGGATAATAATAATAATAATAATCTGCATTGAGTTAGTTCTTCTAGATCAGGGGTGCTCATTAGGTATATCGTGATCTACTGGTAGATCTCGAAGGGCGTCCTGGTAGATCTCAGGCAGATCGCAGGCACAGTCTGTATGGCTCCCATGCCATTTGTGAGGAATGCTCAGGGGCTTATTATACTCACATTTAGTTGAATTCAGTCTTAAAATGTATTATATGGCTCTCACTGAAATAAATTTCCTAATATTCTGCTTTTATGGCTCTCTGAGTAGTGGGTCGGTAGATCTTTGGGACTTGGTTGTTTTATAAGTAGCTGGCATGCTGGAAAAGTGTGAGCACCCCTGTTCTAGATTATTATTCACTGGACAAGAAAAGACAAATACATACATTATGCCGCTTCTGTTTTTCCCATGTCAGAACTAGAAATCTAGTCAAAATAACTTGAATTGATATCTAATTGAACTCAATGTTATTTATTTTATTAAAATATTTCTATCCTGCTTTTCTCAAAACTGAAGGTGACTCAAGGCAGCTTACAACCAGGAAGCCATTTGATTCCTTAACAATATACACTTAAAAGCATTTAAAACAAAATTATAAAATCCATACAAAATGCTTTAAATTAATATAAAAACCAATATATTTTCATTCTAACATTCTACCCTTGTGTTTAGCTTTAGAAGTGTAAGGATTGGCCCCAGGCTTTATGCAACCTAAGTATACAGTACTGAGGGGCAATTCCTAAACACCTGGAGACAATAGATCTTTCATGCTCTTTAGAATAGCTGAGTTACCCAAGATAACAGAGACAACCTGTCAAAAATTAATTTTTTGCTCCTTGGTAGTATTTGGAGTTTTCAGCATATTCCACTGATGCAGCAGTGGATTTAAGTACTGATCTGTGATCATTTAAAACCATTGTTCATGTTTTGAAGCCTGTTTTAACATTTCTGCTTTCATTTTAACATTCTACCCTTGTGTTCAGCTTTAGAAGTTTAAGGATTGGCCCCAGGCTGGCAGGTCCATTTTGTGTGTGTTCCTCTTTTTGAAAGCTGTCAGAAACTATAGAAACTAATAACTCTTTAAAACTTGAATAGATGTTTTCCCCAGTGCTTTAACGTCAGTATAATTAATATTGTTGCTATTCGTGTATAGTTTTGGATAATTTCAGTTCTGATGTACAGTTCCTAAACCGTATATAGGTGCTGAGCAAATGCTGACTCCTATTTAAAAGGAGCCCAAATCCATCTTTGCAGTGCTTTCTCCTTTTCAGCCAACAATGATTTGGGAATGAATTCTAGCCCTTTCTCCACTATAATTAATATTAATTCTGGTATGAAGCCAAAACATCACTAGGTGATAGTTAGCTTTAACCCCATCTAATGGTTGATTTTTTAATTAATTCATTATTAGATGTATTTATTTGTCATTGGGTGTATATTAGCTGTCAAAAGATTGGGCAACTAACAGTAAATATCAATTAAAAACAAAGGCTCAGTTCAAATATATCAGAAATTAATTTTAATAATATAAAATGAAGCAAACAGTAGCCAACAAGTGATAACAAGTGACAACAAGTGATAACAAGTGATAAGTTCTGTCCTTGTTAATTGTATAATGGCATCGAATGCTTGCCATATATGTGTTCTGTAGTCCGCCCTGAGTCCCCTCAGGGAGATAGAGCGGAATATAAATAAAGTTTGTTGTTGTTGTTCTTACTCTGCTAATAGGCAAATTATAATGTCAAGGTCTTTCTGAATGAAATTTATCCCCAGCATTACTAGGGAATTAAGAGTTGTTGAACTCAGTTAGATTTTATCTGTGTCTTTAATAAATAGTTATTAATCAATATTGCTATTTTTATAGGATAACGAGGAACTTTGTTTTTACTAATTTCTTTCATTAGAATGTGAATTTAAAATAATTGACCACTTCCTAATTCCTGCTTTTAGTAGTTATTACCTTCTTGACTTTTTGCCTTGTCTCTTTTCTCCCCATTTCTGTAGGGCAGTGTTTTTCAACCTTTTTTGAGCAGCGGCACATTTTTTACATTTACAAAATCCTGGGGCACACCACCAACCAAAATGACACAAAATGACACTCTAACACAGTAATACATGTAGTTTATTTATTTATAAATAAATAAATATACTTATAAATAAGTAAATTTATTTATACACTCAGTGTGAAACCTGGGCCTGTTTCGATGAACACAACATAGATATCCTGGTAGGAATGGCAGAAAGACACACACGAAGGTCTTGCTCAACAGCTGGGAGTTATAGTTCCCCTCGCAATCAAAAGAGCATTCTGAACTCCACCAATGAAGGAATGGAATCACACTTCCCACACAGAACTCCCATAACCAAGAGAAAATACTATAAGAGTTTGGTGGGCATTGACTTGAGTTTTGGAGTTGTAGTTCACCTATATCCAGAGAGCACTGTGGAGGGGAGGGAGGAAGACGTGGGGCGAGTCTGCGCAGTAGCGCCTGCATGGGTCACGTCTTCCTCCCTCCCCCCTCCTGCAGAAGCGGCAGTGTGAGCAAAGTGAGGCAAAGCGATCAGAGTGAGGCTGGGAAGAAGGGAGCCCGAGTGGAGAAGAAAAAGTGTTCGGCAGGAGGGGGAAGAAAGGGTATTGGAGGTTCCAATTTCCCACAGCACACCTGATGATCGCTCACGGCATACTAGTGTGCCACGGCACACTGGTTGGGAAACACTTTTGTAGGGTGCCATCCTTGTATTGAAATAACTTTTGAACTCCTTTCAAGATCGTTCAGTGTTTATAGTCTCTTTGCTGATGCATTGTGAAATATAACTATTCAGAGCAATTATTTTGACATAAGACGATGTCTTGTTGTTTCACTTGAATATATAACAAGTCTTCCTCTAGTGTAGCTGTTCTTGCCTATCTTCATCTATCTGATAATTATCTTTATTTTCTTTGGATTTTACTGCTCTTGTCACAGTGTCCACATTTCACACATGTCTGATTGTACGATAGAGATTCCTGAATTGTGATGTGCCCTGATAAGAAAGAACATAGTGAAAAATAATTGTTGTGTTTAGTTTTGCATTAACAGAGACCAGATTGTGCCTGCCAAAAGAGCCCTTTCCCAAAACCTAGAACGAGCTGCTCTTATGGGAAAATGACACTCTTGGAACTAGAAATCCCAATTGGAAGGGGTCTCTACCAAGATCAGTTTTTTGCCACTACATGTAATGGGATTTTTCCCAGTCTTGGAATAATATTAGTCTTAGAAGCCAAGGATCAGTGGTTTCTCTTTTCTTCCTTTCCTTTCTTTTCCCTCCCCATCCCTAATCCAATCAGCTGGGAATAGAGATGTAAAATTGCTTTTAAAAGTTAGAGCCATGGAAAATATCATGGAAAAAATGAAAAGTATTAGAAACCTTCTGTCCCTTAGGAAGATAAGATGCATTATGTACAATTTGATTTAGCTAACAGTTATCGTGTTTGGTTTAACAGTATAATTTATTTAGATAGTTATTACGAATTGAATTTGGTTTTAAAAATGGGGGCTACAAATAGAGTTATAAAGTCATGAATTGTTAGTAAATCTTCAGCTGTAAGAAGTCTTTTTTGCTTTGCCATTTCATTAGGAGAACAAGGGGAAAAAGCAGTTACAACAGAAGAAAGTTACAACAGAAGAAAGAAATTGTAGGATAGTTCTTTTTAGCAGGAATTGATGGCTATGCATACCTCTTATGTTCTTTGTAGGGCTACACCCCGACCCACCAGTTTTACTTAAAATAATTTTTAAAAAGCAAAGGTTTTTAAAAATAAAAAATAGCTTTAATCAATTGTTCCCTTGCATGCTTAGGATAGAAGTTTGCAAGTTTTTGGCTATGTACAGAACCTAGAAACAACCTAGTGTTGCTCCCTGAGTATATTTTTTTGACTAATTTATTTATTTAAAATATATATTTTTCCATTGCTACCCAGCATTTGTCACTTGAGAAATCAGTGGCAGAAAAGTGTAGAGCTGCCATCTTCATCAGTATTTTAAATAAGCAATAGTGACTGTGCTAATTGTGAATCACAACTTCGTACACCACACTGCAAATAATATCTTCAGTCCTTGGGAAACAACAATTATAGTTGTTGTCTTTGTTTCCAGCCTCTCCTCATGGCTTGAGGCAGTGTACAACGTTGTTAAAACAGATGGAACACAATAGTATATAACGTGTGTGTATTGTGTGTGTGTGTGAGAGAGAGTAAGATTAAAACCCTAATAAAATATTAGTTGTGAAGATAATGCTTTATCTTTTTTATGCACCATCAAAAGATATATTTTCCAGTTGCACTTGACATGTAGCTATGTGAGAACCATTAATACAACAAACCTGATTCATCAACAAAGAAAACTGATAAAGAATGGAGAGTAATACAAAAAAAACAAAACAAAAAACACCAGCCATAACATTTTTTACTTTTTACAACTAGTGTTTAAACTAATCCCAATAAACCTCTGTTATTTAATTGGTTCACCCAGTATCTGGGAGCTGAATATATTGGAAGTGGATTGCAGCTGTTGCTAAATATATACACATACCTGAAGGGTCCTGATTATACTCTGTGTGTATATGGAAAAAAGTTTTCTACACAGCCTTTGCTTTGGGCAGCCAGCCAAAAAGAGGAAGTATTGTTCTGAATATGTAATTTGGGTTAGCAGGCAGATGAATTTCCTGTTAACATCCGTCTGGAGAAGAAGAGGATAATCTTCAACAGAAAACTTAGGTTCTGCAGATGCCACAGCAGCATTTTAAAGAGGTTGAAAGGGAAGTTGACATTTTACTGTACATTTTTGGTCTGGTTTCTGAGGAAACAAGATGGCCTTGCTCAAGGAAATGCTGATTTCCTAACCAGCTGGTGTTTAGGGCCATTTAAAAGCCAAAGAACCAGTGTGGTTTTGTGGATTGAATGCTGGACTAGAACTCAGCCATGAAAACCCAGTGGGTGAATTTGAGTGAATGACACTCAGCTTCAGAGGAAGGCATTGGCAAGTCCTTTCTCAGCTAATCTGGCCAAGAAAATGCTTGGCCACCTTCAGATCACCATGAGCAGGAAATGATAGAGCAATAACAAAAAGTACAAGAATCTTAAAGCTACAGGAATTATACCAAATCTTTAGCAGCAACTGTACTATTGTCTTTGCTATGTCTCTAAGCTTTAAAACTGTGCTTAGAGCATCCTCAGGGCTATACTCTTTGGCCATCTTGCTTATAAAAGGAATAACTTGGAACAGAGTGTTCCAAACTGTGTCATGACACATGAGTGTGTCGACCTCAGTGTTTAGATGTGTCACGTGAACTTAACAAATTACAAACACCTTGGAAATATATAGATATATTTTGAAATATATATAAATGAGAAGTGAGATATGTTCTGTAGGAGAGAGAAAACTGGAGAAGGCTCCTGTGTCGAACAGAGAATTTAAGCAGATGTTGCAATTAAGCTATTCCAACTTATAGCTTTTTCCATATCTCTTATAAGGGTAAGTTTTGCCAGTAAAACTGAACTATTGTGTAGTGAAATGGTGTGTATCTAAAAAGTGTATCACCAGCATGAAATGTTTGGAAAGCACTGACTTCGAGTATCTCAATTAAGAGCTGAGCCTTAGAATGAGGTTTCCCCCAGTGTTTTGGCTCTGCCGAAAATACCAGCTCCTTCCTTCTTTCGTTTATTCTTTCCTTGTTTCCTCCACTTTCCGTGGTCATTCAGTCATCATTGGGCTTTTTTGGCAGTCCCCCAATAATTTTTAAAGATGGGGTCATTGTTTATACTTCTGCAAATCTAAGGTTTCATTTACTGTGTTAAAGCTTCTTAAGGATGGATGGTGTAATTTTAGAGCATAAGGAACCACACTTTCATTCTTGAACAGGTGACAATAAAGAGGATGATTATGTTACAGCTTTGATTCTCTTTCAAAAAAACCCTTCTTAAAATGTATTGTTACCAGATGTTTATAGGTACTCCTTGCCAAACATGTACTTCTGGATTAGTTTTTATTACTGAGTAGTTTTTATTACTGGTGTAGTTCTTTGAAGACCAGGGTTCAAATATGGATATCACTGTCGGCCTCAGAGGAAGGCAATGACAAACCTCTTTTGAACTCATCTTGCCAAGAAAACCCTGTGATAGAGCAGCCAAGGATCAGAAACAATTTGAAGGCACACAACAACAACAACAACAAAAGGCTTGGAAGAAAGTGAACGTGTTTTGTGAAGTTTTCAAAGAAGCTCTGAAATCATTCAATGAATGTGAGACAATTGGATGCTTGTAACAGGTGTTATTTAGGAGTAGAAAACTTAAATGTACGTAAGTTTAGCAAAGAATAATGACAGACTTTCAGAGGTTTATTTTTTAAGCTTGCACAAATAATATTGGATGGGAGGTATACCTACAGACATAGGGCATTAGGTACATTATGAATTAATACTGAAAGAGGATTACGTGTAATTACATGTGTAGTGTAATACTGCAGTGCTCTACTTTGTCCACCTTTTTGCCAGTGATTAGCTTTCAAGTATCTGTTGAGGACTTTCTAAACTATTCTTGTCCTGTACTGGACATACATACTCTTCTGTCTTTCTGATTATAAATGGGGTTAGAGATGCCTTAAAATAGAGCAGAAAAGCAACAGCTCTGACTTTTTGACTTACTGCTTTTTGTCGCCTTTTTTCATCTTAAAGGTAGAAGTATTCAGCTACTTCTAAATTATGCATGATTCTGACAGACTTGTTAACTGTAGACTAGAAAACATGTGTCTCAGGATATTTGGGTCTTTAGTTTTCAAAGAATTGTCATTTTATTAATTTTGGGGTTGTGCATTTGATATTATACTTCTATCTGGTGTGCTTCATTTCTTTGACTTACTGTGTACTGTTGTCAGGGTTGCTAAATGATTATGTTATGCTTGCAATAGGACCACAGTACAGAATGTGTATAAGAGTCTAGATTGGAAAGCTTTGTATGTTTTGGTGAATTAATATTAAATGTGTGTTCTACATTTTAAAAGTAAATAAATAAGTACAGGGCTCTCTCTCTCTCTCTCTCTCTCTCTCTCTCTCTCTCCCCCCCTCTCCCTCTCTCTCTGTGTGTAGTTAGGGTGTTTTAATTAGATATTTATCATTTTTTGTTGCAAAGAAAGGCAAGGTCCTCTGAGACAAAAGTACTGTGACTCTTGAATAATACATTACAATGGTATAATGATGTGTGAATACTCAGAGGGGGAAAACATGGTTGTCCAGCCCAAGAATGAGTGCATTGCGTGTTGGGAATTGCAAGATGTCTGAGAAGAAGTTCAGCACTTTGTCATGTGGACTTGTTCCTATAATTGAAGAGGGAAACACCCTGTGACTTGATAGTGAGCCACAAAGTTAATATTTAGAACAATTTGCAGATAGAGATTAAGTGTCTGGTCTTCAATGTTCTCCCAGTTTTGCAGTTTGCGGTGTATATACCTTATACCTGACTCCAATATGAATGCCTACTATGCCATATTCCGCTTTTAAATGGTGTCTTTTCCCAATTCTGTGAGATCTCCCATTTCTGTTCATGCAGCAATATTCCAGGGGTTTTTCATCTTGAAGAGAGGGTAGGGAAGTTGGCTACCTTGGTCTATTTACATGAACCAAAATCTGGATACACCCCATTTATTTTTCATACATACATTATCTCAGTAATTTATTCAGCCATAGCAAAGAGAGGGCAAACAAACTGGAAACACTGGACCAGTTGTATGTACCAATATCTGATCTGCCCCATTTATTTTTCATGTGTGCATTATCTCAGTAACTCTCCACAACCTTGTTATAATAGCTTATAAATATTGGAACATGACAAGGTGGTGACTTGAGATGTTCTGGCAGATAGTGCAAAACTGTGCACTTTCTTACCACATGAGTTCCCACCTCTGCTCCAGTATGATATAACACAAGCATATATGAATATGTACTAATAAGAGCTCCTAGTGTTTATTTTATTTTATTTATTACTCCAATTTCTAGACCGCCACTCCCAAAGGCTCAGGGCGGTTTACATAAGAGAAATACACAAGAGGAATACACATAAGAGGTATAAGACATTATTATACTAATACATTCCAAAAGCCTGTTGGAAAGGGTAGGTTTTGCAGGCCCTACGGAAAGCCGCCAGGTCCCGAAGTGCTCGGGCCTAGGAAGGGAGGGCATTCCATAATGAAGGGGCAATGATTGTAAACGCCCTTCGTCTGGTAGCCACCAGGCAGAAGTTCTTCAAACCAGGGATTTCCAAAAGATCTTGGTCTTCTGATCACAGTGATCTCTGGAGTTTGTAAGGGATCAGGGGGTCCCTCAAGTACACTGGCCCCAGACCATGTAAAGCCTTGAAAGTTAGAACTAGCACTTCGAAACTGATCCGTGCTCAATCGGTAGCTAGTGCAACTGCTGGAGGACTGGTGTTATGTGACAGCTCGCAGGTTCCCCTGCGAGCAGCCATGCTGCAGCATTTTACACTAGCTTAAGCTTCCGGATCACTGTCAATGGCAGGCCAATGTAAAGAGTGTTACAGTAATCTAGTCTTGAGATGACCGCAGCCTGGATTACCGTAGCCAGTTAGTTCCGCAACACGTAAGGAGCCAGACGCCTAGCCTGACGCAGATGGAAAAATGTTGCTCTGCTCACAGCGGAGATTTAGGCCTCCATTGTCTGCAGAGGGTCCAAGAGGACTCCCAGGCTTTTAAACAAAGATGATGGGCATAATGCACCATCCAGGGTAGGCAGCTTGCCCAACCGCCCAGACGACCTAGCCAAAGGATCTCCATCTTCACCCTCAAACTGCTGGCACGCAACCCTCCAGTAATGGCCTCAAGGGACTGCTGGAAATTATCGGGTACAGAGTCAGGCCGGCCCTCAATCCTCAGAATGAGCTGAGTGTCATCAGCGTATTGGTGACACTCAAGCCCAAAGCTTCGCACCAGCTGAGCAAGTGGTTGCATGTAGATGTTAAATAATAGTGGGGAAAGAATGGCCCCCTGGGAAAACCCACAAACTAAGGATGACTCCCTGGAGACTATCCCGCCCCTCATCACTCGCTGTATCCCGATTGTGGAGGAAGGAAGACAACCAATTTAAGACTGTCCCCCTCACTCCAGCCACGGCCAGGCGGTGTGTCAAAAGATCGTAATCGACAGTGTCAAATGCTGCTGTGAGGTCCAATAACACAAGCAGCGCCAACCCGCCCCGATCAAGCTGGCAATGAAGCTGGTCTGTGGTGGATACCAGTACTGTCTCCGTCCCGTGCCCCGAATGGAAGCTGGACTGGAAGGGATCAAGTCCGGCTGTATCATTTAGGAAAGCCCTGGAGAAACAAAGCAATGTCCTTCTAGGAAGCCATAACATGGCAAAGATGGAAGAGAGAGAGTTCTCTCACTTCTCCAAGGAAAGAAATCTTATTGATGGTACTGTAAGAACTCTGACTCCTGCGCAGTCTAGAATCTCATCGAGTCTTAAGCTGACCGCGGGTTCTTTGACATTTACACCTGCTCCTGTCAAGTTGGGAGCTCTTGCTCAGAACAATATATTATCTGTATCAGCTTATATTCCGCCCGAGCCTTTTTCAGGGGATTTGTCGCAAATTAGCGTCTCAGTAAGCGTTAACATCGAGCTGATTTCTGAAACAGGAATCCAGGTGATCTCGGGGAGAGGGAATTATGGTGATAGACGCAGGCCGAATCGGAGTGAGATTCGACCCTCCTCTGACCTGCAACCTATTCCCAGGCATACTGATGACAGGCTACCAGGTTTTTTTCACTGATTCAGGAGCTGACCTCCTGTGCATCACTGAAACCTGGATACAAGAGGGGGATGAGACCCTCCTCAAGCAATTAACACCCCCAAGATATGTAATCACCCACAGCCACAGAACGTGAGGTGGTGGTGGTGGTGGTGGTGGTGGTGGTAATGTGGCGATACTCGCT
This sequence comes from Anolis apletophallus, assembly GCA_030556195.1. NCBI lineage: Eukaryota > Metazoa > Chordata > Lepidosauria > Squamata > Anolidae > Anolis > Anolis apletophallus. The sequence continues at coordinate 102,643,200 of JARBWK010000012.1, forward strand.
CGAGATCTTTTATCTCCCAGGGCAGTTCCTGTGCCGAACACCACTGGTATTGAGAGTGTTGGCCTTGTGTGGGATTCGCAGGAGAGCATAGCTTTTCTGCTGGTGTACCGTGCGCCTAGCGCACCAGCAGAGGTTCTATCCCAGCTTCTTGAGACTGTATCTGAGTGGTCCTTGAGGTTCCCTAGACTTATTGTTCTGTGGGACTTCAACGTCCATGAGGATACAGCCTCTTTTTCACTTGCGGCTGTGGACCTGGTGTCGACCATGGTGACACTAGGACTCTCACTTTGTGATACTGGGCCCACACACCAGGTTGGATACACACTACATCTGGTCTTCAGCGCAGGAATCCAAGTGACCCTATCCTCTATTGTCGAGGTTCCATGGTCGGACCACTGTGCCCTGAGAATCCGAGTGGAGTTACCCCTGCCACCTGGCATGGGCGCCGAACCAATTTGGGTTTGCCCAAGGAGCCTTATGGAACCCAATAGGTTCCTGAATGCTCTGAGGGATCTGGAGCTTATCAGTAACTCGATTGAGCTGCAGGTGGACACCTGGAACACCAAATTGTCCAATGCACTCGACAATATCGCCCCTAGGCGCCCTCTCCGACCTCGCAAAAATCGATCGCCTTGGTTCACTGAGGAGCTCCGATCGATGAAGTGAGAAAAGAGACGGCTAGAGAGCGTGTGGCGAGAACTCTGTGACGAATTATCGAGATCAGCTTATAAGCAGTTTATGGATGCTTATGAGCATGCTATCATGGAGGCGAAAAAATTATATTATGCATTCATGTTAGTGTCTGCTAGCTCACACCGGGCACAATTGTTTAAGATAATTTGGTCCTTTACGATGGTCCCTACCATCCCAAAAGTGATGATCAGGCCCTTACAGCCGAGGTATTTCAGAGCTATTTTACAGACAAGAACTTGGCCTTCCGCCAGGACTTCCCAGCCACGATTGATACAGTAAAGGAACTTGAGACCCCGTGGCCACTCACCGAGTCCATCCTTGACCAGTTCAAACTGCTAGACGCAGAGGCTGTTGATAGGATTTTAGCTGCAACAAGATCTACCACCTGCTCCCTCGACCCGTGCCCCTCCTGGCTAGTAAAATCTTGCTTAGAGGGGCTACGTGGCCCTCTGTTAAATATAGTGAATAGCTCCCTTGAGCAAGGAGTGTTTCCGGAGGGTTTGAAAAAGGCTGTGGTTACTCCACTGTTGACAAAACCGAACTTAGATTGCTCAGTTCCCTCCAGCTACCACCCGGTTTCGAATTTGCCGTTTCTGGGCAACGTAATTGAGAGGGCAGCACTGGAGCAGTTGCAGGTTTGGAGGAAAGAGGAAACATTAAGCTCTCCAGGAGATCTTGAATTTCTGTCCTGAAATGCCCTCTGGGGGCATTATCATCACATATTGGATGGCGGTGAGCAGGCTATTTCAAAGCCCAGGGGCTTCCATTTCTAAATGATCTCTCTTGGACCAAAATGAGCTGGGAGCCCTGAAAACATGGCACTTTTAGCCCCTAGGAGCCACAAGAACAATCCTTGGGGCACATGTAGCCTCTAGTCCCCACTTTTTCCATCTCTCCTCTGCATAAACAATTTTTTATTTGTTTTTCTTCCTTGTATTTGCATTTGTATTGTGTATTAAGTTTTCTTACTTTATGTAATGCACTCTGTAAATATTAATGAAGAAAGGCATAAACATGAAGTAAAAATAGTATTTGACTAATGACTTTGCAACCAGACATTCCATGCCTCAGGTGAGTCTACTGTGACATCATTGTCTCCTTCCTGTCTTTCCCAGACTTGGTTGCACGTGTGCTAATTCAGTTGTCATTTTATATCAAGAGGGTTAATTGTATTTCTCCTTAAATAACCCATTGAGAATCATAAAGTCGACAGGTTTCAATCTATGTAGGAATTTAGGCTTAACATTAGCCTTCCTCCTCCTGCTAACAGATTGATTCTGTCTTTCTGTCTGTGAAATCCACAGTGATTTCTATCCAAAATGGAAGATGTAGAATGTTTAATGAGCCCATACACGACCTCTTTTGGGGTAGCATATAAGGCTGTATATAGGGAGGTTTTCATATTCAGGGGGTTATATGTTCAGGAAGCAGGCAGTATTTTCAGATCATCCAGGATCTCAGTCATCTTAACACAGATCCCTCACTGAGCCATACTGGATTTGTGGGGACACTCGTCCCAAAATATGAAAAGGATTGCTCAGATTACTTTTTCAGGTACATGGAGTTTTGAGGGGAGGAAGCTCAGCGCGATCCTTCTCTATTCCTTCTCTTATATCAGTGCAGGATTACTCCTCACAGATCTTTTCTGGAAACTGTATATGAACAGTGATCTGAAGTGTTTTGCATGATCTGCAATGGACTGGATGCTTGTTATTGTACTGGGTGAGGATCACAAGATAATGTTTAGAAGGGAGGCCCAAATTCAAGAAGTTCACGAACTACTGGTATAAGCTTGTATAACACTAGCTTGAAGGCATGTGATGGTCTGGTTTGAAGTCGCATGATAAAATTACATCATTCAAACTAAATTGTTTCCTTTTCAGTGTCCAGATCGCCTGTAGGTAAGGCCTAGGTCAGCAGCTTTCAGTTCAGCTCAACACTATAAATATCTCCTTCAAAATATCTCCTCTTTGCAAGGTTTTTCAAACATAAATGCCTTTAGGTACTCTCTTATTCCAATCTCCTGTTGGAATTAACATTGGGGAAAAAGCTTGCAGGTCAAATGGGGAATCCTTACAGACTAGAGGTTGTGGAAAAATGTGTGTGTGTGGCGGATGTGTGTTCCTTGAAATTATGAGAGTTATGTTGATACTGAAGTGCCTCATTTGTTCCTCCCTTTCTGTTTGCATACATTCCTGTATGAGGGGCATTACCTCTGCTTTTGACTCTGGCTACGACCACATTCATTCAAACACGCTATGAAAGCTAGCAAAGAATAAAGAGTATGCAAAATTGTGTCTTTCACTTTTTTATATAAAAGTATCAAAGTATACCATTCAGGTATGGTGCAAGGTGTAGGTATATTTCACTATATAATTTCACAGTGTTCACATAATACATTCACATTTGTGACCATATATCAATCATTCATAGTATGCATATAACAATATCACAAAGTGGATATCACAGTGTTAATATCACATAAATTCTAAAGCAAGGTACTGGTGTAACTATAACAGAACCAACAGTATAAACCTGTATTTCCACCGTAGGGTAAGTTCACTCCTAATGTTAGGATGTAGTGTGGCTGGGAAGATCCCTGGATGTAAACAGTGAACTGCTTCACCGCCTGGGAAGCAAACACCGCTTGGCTGGAGTTCAGTATAGCTGCTAAATGCTGGGCGTCTGTCCTCCGCTGGGGTGGCAGAATGGGGTGGGCTAGGAGGCTGTGGTTCTGTGGATCCAGAGATGTTCGAGGAGTCCTACGCGGTTCGCCTGACGGTTTACTGTGCAGAGCTCGAACCGTTTGGTATACTTTGATACTTTTATATAAAAAAGTGAAAGACACAATTTTGCATACTCTTTATTCTTTGCTAGCTTTCATAGCGTGTTTGAATGCTGTTAGCATTAGAGCCTTACTCTGTGTATAAGATTTACGACCACATTCACCCATAATTTCATTCATAGAGGAGTCACAGTGTTGGAGTGTATTATAACAAAACATACTCTGCTCTTGATATAGCAACGAATTGTAAATCTTGTTTTATCCTGCCCCCGTTCTGATCAATTGTATTAGTAGTTGATATCTGGGGAAAGAGACAATAAAGGCATAACAATGTGAGTCTGAGAAAGAGGAACCATGTTATACAATAATTTCTTCCATTCTTCCAGTGCAAAAGTTTATTTAAACCAAAACATGTTTCTCTCTCTCTGCAGTGGTAGCCGTTCTTCTAAGACTTTTAAACCAAAGAAGAATATTCCTGAAGGCTCCCACCAGTATGAGCTACTGAAGCATGCAGAAGCCACGCTTGGAAGTGGCAACCTAAGGATGGCGGTTATGTTGCCTGAGGGCGAAGATCTCAATGAATGGGTTGCAGTGAACAGTAAGTAACCTGACTTTTTTGTCTCCTGAATATTTTGGCAACCAATATGGACTGCTAACTAGATAGGGGGAAATATATTTTTCTCTGCAGCAGAACAGATTCCTCCTAAATATTACCATACAGAGATTTCATTTAGTTTGTGGCATGATATAACACACAAACATGCATATGTATTCGCAAGCCTACCTCTAGTATCTTTTAGGACTCACAGCAACCCACTCTCATACCTTGTTTTGAAGCTTTCTATAGATTAAGAACACAGTAGGGTAGCCTCAAGAATTACAGTTTTCCATCTTCATCCCAGTTTGCAATTTTCAGATGATGGTACTGACCAAAATAATTAAAAATGTAATTAAAAAATATTTCATAGAAAGGGGGAATCAGTAGGGAGTTGTGGCTCTTTTATATCCAGCAAGTTGTGAGTATGCCTTTGTAGGCCTGGGGAATGTCCCTAAACACTTGGAAGCTCTGAAGTAATACCATTATCAATCTACACAATGGTAGAAAGCACTGTTAAAGGGTGAGTCAGAGGAAAATTAATAGGAAGAGGCTCCCTAAGCAAAGAGGATGTTTGCATAGAGAAGGAATTCCGTTATCTACATTTCTTCTCCCATGGTCACATATAAATAGAAAGCTTTTTCATTCACGTATGTTAAGTTTCGAGGCTTTTTCTTTCCGACCTTTTCCCAAATTAATATGTGAAATGCTTTAAGGTTTTTTGTAGTTGTTGTTACTATTTGATACATAACAAGATTAGTACACATTGAACAAGATCGCTCTGCTGGCTTTTGTATTTGATCACACGTTGGACACTTCCCAAGTGTCTAGGACTGTGTGATGTATTGGCAAATAATGCATGTAGATCCGAGTAGGGTGGCCTTTTGCGGCTGACAGATGGTAATTTTATCAGTGCCAGTTGTTTTTAAGTGCAGGCCAATGTCTTTAGGCACTGCACCCAGTGTGCCAATCAGCTGTTGTTGTTGTTATTATTATTATATTTATAATATTTATTTATACTCCACTGTAATCTTCCCCGAAGGGGTCTCAAAGCGGTTTCCTTCCTCCCTGCTCCTTGGGTTGTGATGTGTAGGCTTCACATAAGCAACAGTGAATATCTTGGGCAGGCATTATTAGTTCTCCCTCTCAGCCTGGAGATTGGTGCTACATTTGAAAAGCAGTGACAAAATAAGTAGCGCACACTGTCACTCATTCTGTCTCACTGCTTTAAAAATATATTTTACTAGTGCTAACGGCAGGATAAGTATTTTCATCTTGCGTGGCAATGGCTCCTTTATACCAGCTAGCTGAAACAATTGTTTGAGTTCTAATATCTGCATTTCTTCCAGCTGGGTCAGCTGCCACTTAAATATATCCTCTTACGGAATCTGATACATTGCGTTTAATTTCAGAGAATACTGAGAAGTCATCGAACTAAATCTTTAGGTGACAAATCGGTTTTATTAAAGCCATGCTTCCCCAACACTTCAGTGCACAAAGGTATTAAAAGCCCTCAGTACTTTCAGTCCACTCACTGCACTCTTTTTTTTTTTTTTTACACATGGTTGATTGAAACTAAATGATTATGACATCCAGAGCCATCCAGGCTTTGACTGGAAGAGATATCGCCCTTTTGTTTGTGGAATACCATAATCCACATGAAATGGGCTCAGTTTGATAATGGCATGCTCAGTGGCAAAGGCATAGACTTTTTGCAGACAGAGAAAACAAAGTAGTTCCTGATTCTTCCTGTTCCTGGATCAGTTTTCCATCCTGTGAATTCCCTCCTTGTGTCAAAACACGTGGTCTTTTAGCTTATAAAACCCATTCATCTGTCATGCTCTTATTTGCTTCTGCTTCTCTGCCTGGACACCTCTTTCACAATGACTTGGTGTTTGCAGTTTCACTAACTCTTTTTTTCTCTGGCTGCCTTCTTTGGTTTGCATGTTGACTTATTATTATTATTATTTTCATTCTTGAAGCACCCCCTTTGCTTTGAAGGGATTGTCAGGTTTGGGGCTGTAATACTTGAATGAGAAGAGTCCATTTTGCATCAGCATACATTTCCATCTACAGTAGTTTTCCAGGGATGTAATAAATGCAGGGTTATTCATTTATTATTTCAAGGTACAAATATTTTAAGATGGTATTGTCACAGCCTCCGGTAGTGGAAACCTGTTGTGGAGACTTGTGATTCAGGAAGGGGCCTCTTGGACCACATGCAACGTATAAGCTATATACTGCTCACCACGGCCTTAGATGAGAAGAGCTCGTACCTCATTGATAAGAGAGACAATGTTGGTTACTCATAGGGAGTAACCCTATATGAGCAGCCAGCAGGAAGACAAGCCATCTGTCCTGTTCAGGCAGACTTTTTATATGTGGAAGCTTTTTCTTCAAATGTACCGTATATACTCAAACATAAGCTGACCTGAATATAAGTCGAAGCACCTTATTTTTTCACCAAAAAACCCTGGGGAAACGTATTGACTCGAGTATAAGCTGAAGTTGGGAAATGCAGCAGCTATTGGTAAATTTCAAACTAAAAATATAGATACAAATAAAACTACATTAATTGAGGCATCAGTAAGTTAAATGTTTTTGAATATTTCCATAAAACTTTAATTTAAGATAAGACTGCCCAACTGATCAAACCATTATTCTAACCTTCAATATAAATGTGCTTACATATCCTTCCAATAATAATAAATAGAGTAAAATAATAAAAGTAATAATAATAAATAGAGTAAAATAATAAAAGTAATAAATTAATAGAGTAAAGTAATGGAAATGTAATAATAACAGTAATAATAGAGTAAAATAATAAATGTAATAATAATTAATAGAGTAAAATAATAAAAGTAATAAAATAATAATAGAGTAAAATAATGGAAATGTAATAATAATAAATAGAGTAAAATAATAAATGAAATAAAATTAATAATAATAACATAAATCATAAATAACTTTGACCCGAGGGAGGGAGGCTTTGTCAGCATAAAGAGCTGAAAAACTCAGCTTGCACTCGAGTATATATGGTGACTGCTGGTACATGATTTTTCTCTCATGTATATGCCTCACATAAGAATGTATGTGGAATTTGACTAATTTCAGTTAGGATGTCTCAGAATTCTTTTGTGTTCTGTTGTGCAATGAGAAAACATTTGCTCTCTAGTGAAGAGGCAACCAGAATTTTTTAATAGTTTAATATATTACACTGCCAGCTAAATAGGAGCAGCCTATCTTTAATTCCCTACATCTCCTTATCTATGGATCTTTGAGCCTACCTCCTTTTCCAATTCACTCATTGAACATTTAGAAGCAAGAAGACGTGAGAAGTTTATTTGTGCAAAGCCTATTAAAAAGACATTTCCTCAGAGAAAGGTAATCTTTCTTTACAGTAGCATGGTTCTTTTGTGTGCTAGTGATGAATACCAGCAATCAAAATGTGAATTCCCCAATGAATTGTTTATACAGTGTTCAGTTTCTTATTTATTTCTGTTTGGTCAGAGTGTAGCAGGAATAGGGTAGGAATAAATAAATAGTCCAGGCCACAGGGGACTTTAATTTCAATGTTCCCTGACAGCAGTTGGAGTACATCTATATTTGCTGGATGGAGGGCATGTCCTTAATAGTAGTTTAATGGCAGTGACACTGAAGTTGCCATAATTTTTCCTAGATATCACCCCGTGAGATTACAGACAATCACAGATCCATTAGTGCTATTATTGTGTCTGTAGCCAAACTAAAACAAGACTCAGTGGCACAGCTGTCCATGTTTTCAAGGCCAATGTTTAAATACAACCTCTCTTGAAATACCCAACATGAAGATTCCAGACAATTGAACATAATCATCTTAGGTATTTTGAGACATTATTTCCTCAGTATTTTTCCTCCCCCAGTGTGGATGGTATCAGTATCAGATTTGCCTCTTTGTGATAATCACTGGCTCACTAGTGATTGTCACTAAGAGGCAAATCAGCATCTATAATGTTTTTTTTAAAGAAACATTACAGTATAAATACAAATAATATCATGTATTATATTCTTTGGTGGCAGCAGTCATCTTAAATGAGGAATGTGTATTCTAGGATGCCAACTAACACATTCATGCATCAGGGAAAAACAAAGTTAAGGTTTTCTTTCTCTTGTTCATTAACAGTTATGAACATTTAATATACTTCTTGATCAGTCAATTAAAAATTACTATGGCTGATCTATTCAGTCGTCTGTGAATTTACTTTAATGGAGTAACAGCCCTACACACATGAATTGTCACTGTTTTTCTCTCATATATAAATGGAACCAAAGATAGAACTTTTTCTCCATGTACTTTGGTTTGGGGGGAAGGAAAAGCTTGTTCCCACTAGTATCAAAATTATAGAAAGATCTTACTGTGTGTCTAAGATCTGGTGTAATTTTTTGATCAGCATTTCCTTTGTAAATGAAGACATCAGCCACAATAGACCTGCTTTACTGAAAAGTTGTGTGCAGTTGCTTTTCATTTGCCACTGGAAAATATACAGTGAGGCGTAATTGTTGTTGTTACTGTGTGCCTTCATGTAATTTCTGGCTTATGGCAACCCTAAGACAAACATTTTAGGGTTTTCTTAGCAAAATTGATTGAGAGGAGGCTTGGTTTGTCTTCTTCCCAAAATGGAAGAGTGCAACCTTTCAAAGACCACCATTCGGTTTCCATTGAGTAGAGCAGCGTTTCTAAACCTAGGGGTCGGGGCCCCTGTGGGAGTCATGAGGGGGTGTCAGATGGGGCACCAAAGATCATCAAAAAACACATCATTGGGGTTCTGTGTGGGAAGTTTGGCCCAATTCTATGATTGGTGGTTTCAGAATTCTCTTTGATTGTAGATGAACCATAAATCGCAGCAACTACAACTTCCAAATGCCGAGGTCTATTTCTCCCAAACTCTACCAGTGTTCACAGTTGGGCATATTGAGTATTCATGTCAAGTTTGGTCCAGATCCATCATTGTTTGAGTCCACAGTGCTCTCTGAATGTAGGTGTACTACAACTCCAAAACCTCAAGGTCAATGCCCACCAAACCCTTCCAGTATTTTCTATTGGTCATGGGAGTTCTTTGTGCCAAGGTTGGTTCAATTCCATCATTGGTGGAGTTCAGAATGCTCTTTGATTTTAGGTGAACTATAAATCCCAGCAACTACAACTCCCAAATGACAAAATCAGTCTCCCCAAACACACCGGTATTCAGATTTGGGCGTATCGAGGTTTTGTGCCAAATTTGGTCCAGTGAATGAAAATACATCCTGGACATCAGATATTTACATTACGATTCATAACAATAGCAAAATTACAGTTATGAAGTAGCAATGAAAATAATTTTATGGATGGGGGTCACCACAACATGAGGAACTGTTTTAAAGGGTTTGCGGCATTAGGAAGGTTGAGAACCACTGGAGTAGAGGTACGAACCCTAATCCTCAGAATCATAGTTTAGTGCCCAAACCACTGCGCCACTTTGGCTCCTTCTTGATGGCTATATGATAAATGTGTAATTTCTTCTTTTTTAAATAGCTGTGGATTTCTTCAATCAGATCAATATGCTTTATGGGACAATTACAGATTTCTGCACAGAGGAGAGCTGCCCAGTGATGTCTGCAGGTCCAAAGTAAGGTCTCTTGTGATTGCCTAACTGCAGTAATGAAAAAAGTGAGACATAAAACAAATGCCACTCTTTTATTTTATTTTCATCATTTAGTTTAGGAAACAGATTGTGCTCTTCCCTATAATATTTATGAACTAACTGCTTGTTTATGACTAGGGAGGAGGTATGATTGATGATTTAACAAGACATAAAGCCATCCATGGCATTTCTGAGGCCTAGAGCACATCTAAAGTATGTCTTTGTATAGTGTATACAGACTGCAGAATATTTCATTTCCATTCCATTCTAGGTATGAGTACCATTGGGCAGACGGGACTAACATAAAGAAGCCAATCAAGTGCTCCGCACCAAAGTACATTGATTACCTTATGACCTGGGTTCAGGACCAGCTGGATGATGAGACACTATTTCCATCTAAAATAGGTATTTTTAAAAACAACTTTAATATATTGTCAGCCATAAAGGTTGTTTGGATAAATTTACAAACAGTGATAAGCTATGTTATTTCTAAAATTACAGAAACAACAGAAGGGGAAATGACAGAAAATTCTAAATACATACATATAGACGCCATCTCTGTGTCATCTTATGCAAGTTTTCTTTTAAATTGTTGAACAAAGTAAATTTTATATCTTTGTACCACATGTTCCCAATATATCCATGTGAATTGAGTATGATGGCTTTTGTAAGCAGGAATTAGATTATTAGACAGCTCGGGTCCAGGCTAATTGACAAACTGCATCTTCCACAACAGACCAACTTGGACACTGTGGTCATCAGAGGAGGCCCTGCTATGAGTCCCGCCCCCATCTCAGGCGTGGCTGGTGGGAACGAGAGAAAAGGTCTTCTCCATGGTTTCCCCCTACCTTTGGAACTCACTCCCTAAGGAACGGAAGATGGCCCCTTCCATCCTCACTTTTAAGAAACAGCTGAAGACATACAGTACTTCTGCTCACTGGCTTACAAAGGAGGAAGAGGAAAAGATAATGACATTGCCATTATACCTCTGAGTAATATCTGCAAGCCGTACTTGGGTCCTGTCTGAACCGCCAGCTCAGTTGAAATCTTGAGCAGTGATGAACTCTGTTGACTCTTGGAAATGGACGCCTCTGTTTCATGTTTGTTTTATGTTTAATATAATACATTGCATCTAATTCTAATTTGCTAAGTTATAATTTGTTTTCTATACTTTGTAGTTTAATTTTCGATATTACCATTTGTGTTTATTAGTTATTATGTTCAGGCATTGAATGTTTGCCTTTTTTTGTGACTGGAATCCGCCCCGAGTCCTTTTGGGGAGATAGAGTGGAATATAAATAAAGTAGTAGTAGTAGTAGTAGTTATTAAATATGAAGCCTTCTTTGGGTTGGTTTCTAGGTGTTCCTTTCCCAAAGAACTTCATGTCAGTAGCGAAAACCATCCTAAAGCGTCTCTTCAGAGTGTATGCGCACATCTACCACCAGCATTTTGATCCAGTCATTCAACTTCAAGAAGAAGCACATCTGAACACATCATTCAAGCACTTTATCTTTTTTGTTCAGGTAAATCATGGCAGAGATTGCTTTGGTTTTGTCTCCCTCTGAACTAATTCTTGTATTTTCTGGAACTTGAAAGAGTGAAGCAAAATGTCTTCATATTTTCCTACCTTTTAGAAGTTCTTCATTATTGTGATCTTAAAGTTACTACCATGCATTGCAGGTTGTACCCTATTCTGTGTCATGATACCCTTTGGGGTTTTTTCAAAGTCCTATTATAAAATATATGTTTAAATTCAGTGTTAAACGGCGCTCCATGCAATCATGCCAGCCACATGACCTTGGAGGTATCTATGGATAATGCCGGCTCTTCGGCTTAGAAATGGAAATGAGCACTACACCCCAGAGTTGGACACAACTGGACTTAATGTCAGGGGAAAACCTTTACCTTTACAGTGTTCAAAGCATCCAGGAGAGACGGGACAAATAGAACTTTAGCCTGATTTCAACATCTTATCACAACCATATGTTGAAAGCAGACTTCCTTTTTTGTAACAAAACCCAAAATGAGCCATTTTCTGTCTTGTGTGATACTTTGTTAATGTTTGAATGTATAGTAAGTAGTTCATGCCAAAACAATGAACACAGTGCATTTTAATTTCCTGTTTAAGAGTATGCAAATATGATGATCAGAGTGGAGTACAGATCCCAGAACACTGTATTTCTTCAATTCTTAGACACACTTTCTTCATATATAAACATTTCCAAAAATGGGGTGCATCTTAGAATCATGTTGTATCCTATATGTTTTTGATAGTAGTGGTACTGAAATTGGGGTGTGTCTTACAATTGATGGTGTCTTACGGTACTTAGACCTATCTTGGCACATTTTGTGCAGCTTGCAGCAGCAGATTTCTATTATTATAGATGTTCATTTGCATAGAGATGTTCATCCTATAACTAAAAACATTGAGCATTCCTAAATACAGGTCTCCGCCACTGTTTCACAAGCTCAGGAATATTGCAGAGTTCTAGTTAGGAAATTGAGGGTTCTTTTTTCTACCCACAAGGGCTGAATTGGTGACTGTCTGCACCTGCTTGAAAAATTGAAAAGAGGGCCTTCCTGTTTAGATTTTCTTCTGACCTTTTAAAAACCAGCAACTTGAAAAACTTTGTTAACTTTTCTGCACAGTTAAAGTTTAGTGCCACTTTTTTCCCTCAAGTGTAGCTATTAATTAAAATTTAAGTTTTGGTATCTGTGGCCCTTTGTTGTGATCCAGCTTAAGTTGACACTAGCCCAGGCATGTGCAAACTTCAGCCCTCCAGGTGTTTTGGACTTCAACTCCCACAATTCCTAACAGCCTACTGAAGTTTGCCCATGCCTGCTTACCCCTATAAACTACTTTAGGAAGCTTGTATTTTAAATTGCCTTTAGGGTATTTGTTTTAATGTTTACTTATCTTTTAGTTAACTATGTCTTATTGGATTGTTTTTGTTTTATTTTTCATCACAATGTTTGATTCTTTGTTGCAAGCTCACTGTTATCACTGTTGCTTTATTGTGTATTATTTTGATACGTTTGTACTCACCTGAGGCATTGAATGCTTGCCTTTTTGTGTGTGTAAACTGCCCTGAGTCTCTTCGGGGAGAGAGGGAGGTCTAAAAAAAAAGTTGTTGTTATTAATGTCACTCTGAATTGGTTGGGATATGGAATTAAATAGCCAACTGAGATTTTTTTATTTCTACCTCCCGCAGGAATTTAACCTTATAGACAGAAGAGAACTTGCTCCACTTCAGGAACTGATTGAAAAACTCACTTCAAAGGACAGATAAGCAGAAATGTATTTGTGCAAATCACTTGTTTCTTTAAACAGGCATGTGGTGTTTTAGGGATTTGGGCTGTGATTCTCTACACGTTTATTGAGATCCATGGGACGAACTCCTCTAAGTTAAGTGTATGGAGGTTTGCAGTCTTTTAATTTGTTTGTTTTTAGAAAGAAAGAAAAAGGAAATTTGTTCTGTTTTTATTTGGGCAACATAGATTTATTCTCTGTGCTTTTATTAGAAGGAATCGTTTGTCTTTTAGTGAGACACACACACACAGTAAATGGCTTTCTGTTCTTTTTCATTGTGTACTTTTTTAAAAAGTTGTGTGTTCAAAAAAAGAAGAAGAAAACATGTTTGTTGAGAAATGTGACACTGCTGGTTGTATGGGTTCTGCATTGCCAGTTGTAGCCCATTCTCAGAAGGTCTTTACAAAGACTAAACCTTCTCTAAGTGCCTTGGCAGACTCTCTTCTGAGGTACAAAGCACATACCAAGAACACTGCTGGAAACAAAAGATACACACTTTACTATCCAGGACACTTACTAACACTTGTTACATATAAATAAATATGTGTAGAACTTTTTAAATAAGCCATAAAACTTCTATCAGTGATCTCCAGCTTTTAATACAAAGCAATGCCTTTAGAGATGAATGTGGGCTATAGTAGGAGTGAGAGAGGGGCTCATTTTAATTTTTGTATTGTCCTGCTCAGAAACCCATCTGTTTGTTCTTAGACCTCTAGTGGACCAAGGATAGCATAAGGTTGGCAGCTTTCTTCTTTCTTGCTTGCATTTAGTTGGTAAATACTAACTTCTGATTTAAGCTAGTAAGCTTTTCCTTCTCAGGAATGAGCAGTCTTGCAGGGGATCAGGTTAAAAATAAAGGAGTGGTGTCATCAAATAATCTTTACAAACTTCAAATACATGAATAATAGTCCTTTTAATATTAGGGTAGCATCGGTTTCTTAGTTATTTAAAAAAACGAATAGAAAGTTTCTCATTCCCTTTATCATGTTGATTCTGCATAGCTTCTTCACATAATAAGTTGTGCAAAGAGAGTAACAAAATGCATCCATTTTAAAAAGTTTTGGAGGCTAATGCATACATCTCTTTTTCATTGTAGTCACTGTAATTTTGGTGCAATTTGGCTACTCTTTTTTTCTCATTTTGCTGTCTTTTCAAATGAGGAAAGGAGCCATTGCCCTACAACAGTGGTTCTCAACCTGTGGGTCCCGAGATGTTTTGGACTTCAACTCCCAGAAATTTTAACTGCTGGCAAACTGGCTGGGATTTCTGGGAGTTGTAGGCCAAAACACCTGGGGACCCACAGGTTGAGAACCACTGCCCTACAATGAAGCATGTAGATGACCATCACCAAGAGGCCAGTGTCTGAAGATTTTCTTAATAGAGCAGGGAGAAACCTTTTACTCTCCTTCGCATATGAAACTTGACACTTTTCTGAGAGTGCACCCTGAAATCTAAAATGCCATGATGCTGGATTAAAGCCAATTATAATGCCTCAGCTCTGACAGATTGTTTGAAAGAAATAAATTGGTTTCTGTAATCGGTAAGTGATCTCCATCCTTGAGGTAAACTAAATTGGAATCCCATTCTTGATGACAACACATTAATAGCATACGCTCTGTAAAAAAGCATGCATGTCCCTTTAAAATTCTTGTGTACACAACTGCTTCTCATACTGTGGCTTAGTGTCCATGGGATTACATGCATGTTTTGTGTACTTTAGGGATTGTAGCGTCAACAATATATATTTTGGGACTGAGCTAGATTTCCTTGTAGAAAATTAGAATTGCCATGAGCATTTTATTTAGTCCAACATAAATTCATGCATTTGATCTTGGAAATTCAGTTAGTTGTTACTGCTTTTCCGTGTACTGCTTTTGGTCCTACTTGATTTTGTAAGAACTGCTACTTTTTTAAAAAAAAGGTGAAAAGTACAGACACCTTACTAATCTCCCCCAGTCTTATAGTAATTTAAGTATTTCCTTAAAAACAATTGTTTTTAGCCGAGGGTGGGATCTTTCTCCATTTCCTGCTGAAATATTATAGGATCTGGTACTTCATAAGAATTTTGAATAGTTTACTACCTTGGGCATAATACTTGCACTGCATAATTTAAAAACTTGGACATGAATAAGGCTGTGAACAGAGTATGTCAAGTTTCAAATACTTACTGGGAAAAAATAATACAAATTTTGATTTGCATTCATTGCTGACTTCCTCATCAAAAACTAACAGTCTGGATTTCACTGTCTGAGAGCACTGTTGGTTAGCCTTTACTGATTGCAGTAAATATGAAGACAGAAACATTTAAAATACAAATACAGTGTTTAAACTGAGAATTCCCAATTTTTTGGTATTGTATTGGGGATATTATTGAGTGCTTACCTTTGTTCATCTTTAGAAGACTGTTTATTGCGTAAGGGTGCATTAAAATGCAAATATGAAAGTCTCCTTTATCTTTCAGCTGATCAAGCATCTCGAGCACCAAGCACTGTGGTATCATTACAAACAAAATCACAATCTGGATCTGGATTTTAATTTTAAAGGGATATTCTCTTTAAATGCTGGATAGCTATTTGATATAAAACATTGGATGCTGAACACTGGGGACTGACTTCTTAGTCACATCTAGCCACTTATGAACCCTTTTTTTCCTTCTATTCTGAAGGAAGAGCCTTAAAACTTCAGGAGACTGGAACCATTTTGCTCTTGCTTCAGTTCTTGCTGTATTGCTTTCTCTTGTTGATGTCGCTAATAACTTCTAGAGGTAATCTACCTCAGTTCATTGACACCGAGCAAAAGTGATGATCGAAAACGGAGATGCAAGTCCATCACAACCAGTTGTGTTGTTCTTTCTTAGGCCAGTGATAGATTTAATTCCAGCAATTCACATTGTTATGACTAAAATTTAAAATGCTATACAAATGTTGTACGTTATACTTTTACATATTAACATCAGGGATCCATGCTAACTGTGTGAGGATTAAATGTCCCATATTCTGCTGTTACTGGTAGCAGGGCTTTGTGGAAACAGCTTTCTGAAAGGACAAAAGACCCTTCTGCAAGTACATGCAACTTTTTTCTTTTTCCGCTTACTATGCAACACTGAATATTAGTAATTATCTTAAGATAGAAAAACAGAGACCCTGTTAATATTTTAGACCTGAAACTTCCTTCTCAATCTCCCTTCAAAGGCAAAAGGCCAATTTGCTGCTATTGACTCTACTTGGTTGTTATTGTTGCTTTTAAAATCCTTCTTTCTCCTTGAACCCATGCCTTGGATTACCATACAAAGTTGTAGTTTTTTTTAATTAAAAAAAAGCTTTTTGGTTTGGCAAATATCCAAAACTAGCCAAAATATATTATTTTCCCCTTGGGTGCTATATCGTAGTTATGTTATAATTTAACATGAAGGTGAACCTGCCAATTTTTCAACTGCACCACTATCATATTACTTAAAATATTAGGATGGGAGTGAGACTGCTTAGCATTTCTTTTCATAGATAAGAGTTATTTGGGCTTTTCAGACCACATTTCTTGAACCACTAGCCACTTTAGCGTGAAATATTTACATTTATGTAAAAGATTACTTGGCATCTTGTACACACCATTTCCTTGTTTAAAATATAATTATTTCCTAAAACTGCCATTTCAAATTTTAAAATGCTTTTGTTTGCTTCCCCCCCTCCAAGACCACTGTCCTTTCAATAGTTTTTCATAGATTACTGTATTTTTAGGGGAAATTGATTTTTATAGCCACTAAACTGTATTCATTATTTTTGTACGTGTTATAACCAGGCCATTTGGGGACACAGATCTTTAAAAGGGCCGTTTTGTTTCCACTTCAATGCATTGATTTGCAGATAGCGTGTTGCTAAATATTGCCATGTTACCTTTGACATGCAGTGGAGGGGGGAAGACTTGAAAATAATAACTCAGTGATAGCCTTGGTACATATAGACCGTAGACAAATCCATCTAATTGGCTTGAGATGTAGGATGATGAAACGATTAAAAAAATTTGAAGGGCCACTTTCAGCAGAATTGGGGAGTCAAGATTTTCAAACTTCAGGCTCTACTTGGTGATGTATCTTTATATGCAAGAATAGCAGAACTTCTTGCAAGGCCTTCTTAATGAGCTTTCCATATCTGTTCTGCGGTGGGAATACTTAAACATTGCAAGTTTCTCCCATTCTGCAGAGACCAAGGAAGTCTTACTGCTCGATTCTGCTGATTTGAATTAATTAGGGATCCGGTATTTGACTTATGCAACATCTTGGGGTTGCTCTCATTCATGAACTCAACCCGCTGCACGTCTGAAGTCCTGGAGCTGTTTTATCCAAGACAGAAAGGTATTGAAGATGCAACCCAATCCCACCTGCATCTTTAAGTGCTTCAAAGCAGCTGGACACAAAAAGGCTTAATATACAAAATGCAACACAGAGACCTGTACTGTAAAGCGGACTGTGCCAATACTTCAATTTGTAATCATTATTGATCATTGCTTGTTTTTAAACGTAAACAGCTTTTTGATTTAAGAAAAAAAATTGAATGTCTGAAATTCTGCAACACATGTATTGGAAAGATGTAAATAATGTATACAGATTGTTGTAAGTGATGGGATTGAAAAAAAAGTATATAAATTCTAGGCTTTTTCAGTAAGGAACTGAATGCTGTTTATAAGAAGAAAAATAAATAGCTATGTTTGACCATTGATTGCCTTTCTTCCCCTTTTCATCCTTACTGGTTCTTTGTAGATGGACATTCATTCTCGTGTCTATATACAATGTACACATCTGAGCATCCCACATGATATCATTCCTTTGTATAATTACCTCACCAGAATTTGTGAACCCTCTGTATTGCAAGCAAATCTGATAGCAATAAAATGAAACTAATCACGTTCCATTTCCTAAACTCATGGCATTAAAAGGTTGGCAAAGAACAGATCTTCCACAAGAAGAGGAGGAAGGCAAGACCAGCCTACAAACTGTAGCTTGCAAATGTTACCTTTTGAATTGCAACATCCAGAATTCCCCTGCCAACATGGTCATGACATTGTCCAAAAGGAAAGGAAAAAAGCAATCAGCGGTGGCCTATAATAATACTTTAATAATAACAACAACTTTATTTGTATCCTGCCACCATCTCCCAAAAGGGCCTCGAGCAGCCATGAACCAATTAAAATGCCAACATTAAGGTGCCAATACTAGCTGGTGTCTTAACCATTGTTAATGGCCTGCTTGAAAAGCCATGTTTTCAACTCTCTCCAAAAGCATGCCAGTGTGGAGGCATGCCTGATTTCCCTGGGGTGTTCCAAAGCTGGGGGGGCACAGCTGAGAAAGCTCTCTCCCCTGTCCCCACCAACCACACTTGAGACAGAGGTGGGTCCAAGAGGAGGGCCTCCCTGGCAGATCTTAAAGACCACACAGGTTCATGGGGGGGATGCTATCACAAAGAAAGGCTGGACCAGAACTCTAGATGATAACCTGCACTTTGAATTTGGATTGGAAACTTATCGGCAGCCAGTGGAGCTGCTTTAATGGGGGTGGGGAGTGTTCCCTATAGCTAGTCCCAGTTAGTAGCCTGGCTGCCAATCTTTGCACTAATTGCAATTTCTGAGCCATCTTCAAAGGCAGTCCCATGTAGAGTGCATTGCAGTAAACCATTATAGATGTTACTAAGGCATAGATCACAGTGGCCAAGTTAGGCTTTTTGAGATATGTTCGCAGCTGATGCACAAGTTTTAGCTGTGCAAAGGCCCTCCCAGCACCGTCAACACCTGAGCTTCAAGCATTGAGTGCTGAGTCCAGGCCTTGTAACTGGATTAATCCTCAGCTTGTTAGCCCTCATTCAGTCCATCACAGACGCCAGGCACTGGTCCAGGATCCGGGGAGCTTCCTTGGATTTAGGTAGAAAGGAGTAGTCGAGTTGAGTGTCATCTGCGTAGAGAGGAGTGACTTGAGAAACTGCAAATCACTTCTGGCGTGAAAGAATTGGCTGTCTGCAAGGACATTGTGCAGGGGATGCCCAGATGTTTTACCATTCTGTGGGAAGCTTTTCTCATGTCCCCGCATGGGAAACTGGAGCTGAAGTAAAGCGGTTTGATACTACTTTAGGTGCTTTGGAATCACAGTGATTGTAGTTTGGGGTTTTTTAAAACAAGGTTTTAGCCTTTACTGCCAAAGAGTCAAAACTTCCAGGATTCTGTAGCATTGAGCCATGTCAGTTAAAGTGGCTTCAAACTGCATTCATTTTCACAGTGTAGATTCACCCTACATGGATGCAGATCTAAAGTCAATTGAAATGCAAACAATTTATCAGCATGAGATCAAGAATGCAAGGTATACACAAAATAAACACTAAATGTGTTTGAATATTACACCAAAACCAGAAACCATGGAAGCCAAACTTATTTCAAATTGGTTTTTGCTGAAATGTTGTAAAATTTCAAGTTCACAGAGGTCTAAGGAAATGGTAGTTGGATAATAATAATAATAATAATAATAATCCCACAAAAAAGCAATTAGAACAAATACCATCAAAGCCAGAATTGAAAAGTCAACGACAGATACCAAGTGTAGACTCTGCAAAGAAGCAGATGAAACGTTAATCATAATAAAAAAAAACTTTATTTATACCTCACCACCATAATGTGGATTCGGGGCGGTTAACATGAGGCCAGGTCCAAAACTACAAAAAAATTTACAAATACAAAAAAGCAAAAATACCAACAAAATAGATATATAACATAATGAAATAAAGATTACATGAAAAGAAATAGGGTACAGTGGGCCGGCCAGGTGCATTAAAAGTATAGGTGATGAAGTAAAAATGACATAAAACCCTGGATGAGATAGGTAGAATATGTTTCTGGGGGAGAATGTGTTTCTAAGGGGGGGGGGACCTAAAACATTGGGGTTAAACCTTCATTAAGGACAGGGGATAATGCATCATGAGGACAGCGCTAAAGTGGAAACATGAAAGCTAGACTATATATTCATTCGCCAGAGGAAAAGCCAGGTTTTTAGGTCTTTCTTAAAAGCTACCAGGGTGGGGCTAGCCTAATCTCACTAGCCAGCAAATTCCAGAGCCGAGGGGCCACAGCAGAGAAGGCCCTCTCCCTCGTCCCCACAAGTCGAATTTGTACAAGAAGCTGCTGCTGCCAGAAGATCACGCAGACAGACCACAAGCAGAGGCATAACACCATTGCTCAGATGATCCATTGGTACTTGTGCCACAAATGCCATCTGCCTGAGACAAATAACTGGTAGGATCACAAGCCTGGAAAACTTACAGAAAATGAACATGTCAAACTACTTAGGACTTCCAAATTCAGACTGACAGAGTTTTGAAGCCGAATACTCCTGACTTCACAATGGGGGGGGGGGGGGGGTATGGATAGTCAATGTTGCAATCCCTGGCTACAGCAGGATTGAAGCGAAACAACTGGAAAAACTGACACAATAGGAGGATTTAAAGCTCAAACTGCAAAGAATCTGGCACAAGTCAATAAAGATGGTCCCAGTGGTGATCAGCACACTGGGTGCAGTGCACTTAAACACAATTGGCACTGACAAAATTACCACTTGTCAGCTACAAAAGGCCAATCTGTACGCATTATACGCCAATACATCACACAGTCCTAGACATTTGGGAAGCGTCCAGTGTGTGACCGAATATAATAACCAGCAGAGTGATCTTGTTTGCTGTGTACTAATCTTCTTGTGTTTCAAATCTATATAAATAAAAAAGGAATGCTCGTTTGTGGGATTAACATAACTCAAAAACCACTAGACGAACTGCCACCAAATTTGGCCACAAGACACCTACTAACCCAAATTTGGATACACTACACCTATCAGGCCAACAAGTGACCAACACTCAAAAAATTATTATTTTTTCATTTGGGAGTTGTAGTTGCTGGGATTTATAGCACACCTACAATCAAAGAGCAATCTGAACTCCACCAATGATGGAAATGAACCAAACAGAAAACAGTAGAAGGGTTTGGTGGGCATTGACCGTGAGTTTGGGAGTTGTAGTTCACCTACATCCAGAGAGCACTGTGGACTCAAACATGATGGATCGGGACCAAACTTGAATATTCCATATGCCCAAATATGAACACAGGTGGAGTTTGGGGGAAACTAGACCTTGATATTTGGGAGTTGTAGTTACTGGGATTTATAGTTTACCTACAATCTTAACCCCACCAACGACAGAATTGGGGCAAACTTCCCACACAGAACCCTCATGGACCAACAGAAAATAGTTAAGGCCATCCAGTCCAACTCCCTTCACCAGGGCAAGAAAATGTAATCAAAGCCCTCCTGATAAAGAGCCATCCAGCTATAGATATAGATAGATACATATGATTCACACAGAAAGAGATAAATAGTATCATAGATTTGAAAGGGACCCCTCTATGTTGCATGTTCCAGAGTAGGCAAACCAGACAATCTCCACATCAACATGACAAAGAAACAGCAAGAAAATGTAACTAAAGTCCATCAACACTGACAAAGAAACAAGAAATACTGTTTACCCACAAGCATCAATAAATTATATATATTAGAAACCGACACTTTCTCATTTATTTTTCAGATCACCAGACTGGGCCACAGCAACGCGTGGTAGGGGACGGCTAGTATCTATATCAGTGGTTCCCAAAGTGGGCGGTACCACCCCCTAGTGGGTGGTGGGGCAATCCAAGGAGGCGCTGGGAGGCTCAGGAGAATTTGGGGGGCGCTGAACCCCTGTAAGGGGCAGTGGCGTGAGCCAGGCTTGCCACTTGCAGGGTCGCGCGATTGCAAGGACGTCCCCATTGGAAGAAAGAGGCTGATACACAGGACTGTGCCATGGGCGGGGTTGATGAGAGGAAGGAACCATGTGCTGCGGTTTCCATGGCAACGCCTGCCCAGGGATTCCAACTCGCAGGGACACTGTCGCAAGCGCACGATCCCCGGGCAAGTGTTGCCGTTTGATCCAAATCTGTCATTTATGGGGATCTTAGTGGTCTGTGGAAGTCAGAGCTGAATTGGCTGAAGGTACTGCAAATCCCAACATCAGTTGCTCATACTCCCCCAAACATATTGTTTTTGTGATTATTTCTGGAATTCAATGTTTGTAATTTACACCTTTCTTTACTATATTTTACGAAAAAGGTAGAAACATTAATACATATATCTTTCTGTTTAATTGCTATTAAAAAAATTTTAAATTAATTTCTAGGGGGATGCTGAGGAATTTTTTTTTTCTGGAAAGGGGGCGGAAGGTCAAAAATGTTTGGGAGCCACTGGTCTATATAAATAAAAATGTAATGTTCGTTTGTGGAATTAACATAACTCACTTGACGAATTGGCACCAAATTTGGACACAATACACCTTTCAGGCCAACAAGTGACCATCACTCATAAAAATACAGCGGAAAAGACTTTAAAAGCCAAAAAAAGATTTTTAAAATACATTACAATGCATGTACAAAACCACATATATATACGCAGACACACACACACACACACACATATACACAGATTGGGCCACAGCTAGTAATATAATAATAACTAGCTGTACCCGGCACGTGTTGCTGTGCCCTATTTTGGAGATGCGAGGAAGTCTGAGTATGTAAGGGTTGGAGTTGTTGTTAGTTATGGTGTTGTTGGGGTCATGGCTGTGTTGTTGTGGGTTGTTTTGGTGGGTGGGATGTTGGAGTCCTGTGGAGTTGTTGTGTGGTGTTGCTGGCGTTCTGCATAGCTTGTGGATATACAATGTTTTTTGTCTTTCCGTCTGTGTTGATGTAGAGGTTGATGCGTGTGTGGGTGGGGTACTTTGGAAGTGAGTGGAGGTACTTGAAATCCCATTATCCATGGTGTGTCCTCTAATCTGCAGTCGGATGGAGTGTGGGTCATGGGGGGCATTGTTTGCCAAGTTTGGTCTTTATCGGTCTTGGTTCTGGGACACAGTGGTCTGTGGGGAATGATGGGTTTTGAAGTAGTACAAATCCCATTATCCATGGAGGTACTTCAAGTCCCATAATCCATGGTCCACCCTCCTCCAAACTGTAGTAGAATGTAGCGTGGGTCATAGGGGCTCTGTGTGCCAATGTAGGTTACTGTAAATTCAGGCCATACACAATGTCCCATGAGCTGAGGCCTAGTCAGGAACAGCAAGTTAATGAAGCCTTACTGTCAATTCAGGCCATACACAATGTCCAATGAGCTGAGGTCTAGTCGGGAGAATCAAGTTAATGAAGCCTTACTGTCAATTCAGGCCAAACACAATGTCCAATGAGCTGAGGGCTATTTGGGAGAATCAAGTTAATGAAGCCTTACTGTCAATTCAGAGCGTAAACAGCATTCCATTAAGTGAGGCCTAGTCAGGGAAATCAAGTTAATGAAGCCTTACTGTCAATTTTGGGCATGGTCTGTGATTAGTAGGGGTTTAAATTTTCTGTGGGAAGTGAATTGGGTGTTCGTGTTGGCGACTGCCTCAGGCCTTTGCCTTATCCTCCTCTGCCAGTTTATTATGGGTCGGAATAAAGCAGTTTTTGGTACTTTTCCAACAGGAGTACAGTCAGAGAGTGATGCTGCACATGTGTAGAGCTTTGAAAAGTGGGTTTCTGTGCCAAAAATCAGGCAGGCACTTGTTCCGTGAAAGTAACACTGTGATTGGTGTTTCTAATCTATGCTGTGACTTGCTGATGTACACCCCGTGCCTAACGTGAGATAACGTAGGCTTAGATTGGTCTAACAGTACAGAATGTGCTATTGGGAGACGTTAGTGCCAAAAAGGGAGAAGAACTGCGCATGTACAGAGGGATTCAGCCCCATCCTTTGCTGGCAAGGAAGGCAGAATGTGAAATGTTGCTAATCGGGTACATGAACGTCCCAGGCCACTGATATGTACTGTGAGAAAGAACTAACTTAGAAATGCCCATTGTTCTAACACATAGGTGGGACTTTAAGATGTGATGCTAATGAAAATGCTATGTTTTATTGGATTAATGAAATGCCATGTAACACCAGCCAATTATAATTGTGTAAAAACCATGAAGGAGGGCGGGCTTTTCCGAGATGCCGCCATGGGAGTATATATGCTTTGTATTGAGAGTGACCGGGGCCTTTGCCCCTGATCAACAGCTTGTTCTGTTTGGCAATCCCCACCAGCTGGTGTTATCAATAAATCTCTTTGATTTCACACGAGCAGTGAAGTTGTTGCGTCCTTTCCTCACCCCTGCCACCCGCACGTCCGCGCACCTGTTGGTAAGAGGTCATTTGCCAATTTGGAGTTCCATAACTCCCTAATTTGCTGCTTCAAGAATGTTCATGTTGGCTGGCCAATAGAGGCGTTATGCAAATCATTGGCAACCAATCATGTTGTCAGAATGTAGAGACCCGGAGATTCGTTGGCAGCCGCGGAGGACGCTGGGAAATGTAGGGTTTTTTTTGTATCGTTGTTTTGGGGGCCTTCTAGGTTTTGGGGGGGAAAGTTTCTTTGGTAGAAACCTACCTTACCTGAGGCCTATTTTTGTTGCCAAGTTTGGTGTGTCTGCCTTGTAAGGTTTCTCTGTCTATGGCAGTCGTTCCATGACGGGACCTCTTTATATATATATATATACACAAATATATACACACACAAAGCACATATACACAGATTGGGCCACAGCTAGAAATAATAATAACTTGCCTTTATCCCCATTTAACTAGACATAATTCCACTTGGAATACTTGCTAAATAGAGCCTGCGTTTGAAAATAGAAAAGCATCTAGCACTACAAGGCCTTGTTTCCTGAGAGACAAGCACCACAAGGCCTAAGGCACAATTGCAGCCTGAATCCAGACAGGTGAATAAAACCAATCGATGCGGTCGGGGCTCGACTGCGCGCGCCTGCCCTGCTCAATCCATTGCTCGGCGTGTGATTCAGCTTCCCTTTTTCCCACCACCACCTGGTGTCGTTGCGTCGTCTTTCCTTAAGGTTACTGACTCCCTACCCGGCAAGAGAGAGAGAGAGAAAGAGAAGTGAGTCGCGTTTCACTCCACACTTTTTTGACCCTCTGGGGCACCTGTAGAAGGAGTTGCTGATTGCTGAAACAGCTGGGAAGGAAGAAGCGAAAGGGAGAGACGAGAGAAAAGGCCTCGCGCAGCTCGAGGAGGCGGGGCCTTCTGCTCGCCGCCGGTGACGTCACCGAGGGCCGCAGCCAATCCCGAGCGACCGACCGCGCGCCAAATTCGAACGCCGGGGAAAGGAAGAAAGGAAGACGCGCGCAACCGCACGCCCGCCCGCGCACACACACTGCAGAACTTGGAACTCTTTTGGCCCCTCGGCCTCTCCGTTTCTCACCCAAACCGCGGCTCTCTTCCATGGCGACGCCACCCAAACGCAGCCGGGCGGAGAAGAGCATCAAGAAGATCGCCATTGAAGGCAATATAGGTAAGGGAGAGGCATAGCGTCGAGCCAGGGCGCTCCTTCTACAATGTTAGGCCTGGGCAAAGCTTGGGCCCTTCCAGGTGTTTTGGACTCCCAACTCCCACAATTCCTAACAGCCGGTAGGCTGTTAGGAATTGTGGGAGTTGGAGTCCAAAACACCTGGAAGGGCCCAAGCTTTGCCCAGGCCTGTTTTAGGCATTGCATCACAGAACAATAGATTTGGAAGAGGCAAAATGGGACATCTAGTCCAACCCCCTGCCATGCAGGTAATGCACAATCAAAGCACCCCCGATAGATGGCCATCTGGCCTCTGTTTAAAAGTTTCCAAGGAAGGAGTTCCCATCGCACCCTGAGGCAGAGAGTTCCACTGTTGAACAATTCGATGCCTAAATTACAATATAAAACCATAAAATACAACATTTCAATACTAAATTACATTAAAAACATTAATGGTCCATCCACACATGGAGTTAATAAACAAGAAGCCATGTTCCATCTATCAGTTTACCATTATTATTCCGATCCACATACTACATTCCTCACAACTCGCGATGCCTACCTCTACAGACCCACTACACAACTCACACACAACACACACAACGCATACATACCACTGCTAAAAAGAAACCAGCACAGTACAACCAACAAACACACCCCACATACACACCGTATATCCACAACACACTACCACTGCACACTCACAACAACAAACTACACACTCAACACCACACACTCTTCTCCAAGCACCATCCCAAACACACACCACCAATCCTCCACTTTACAAACACCACCCCCACAACATGACAGCCACACAACTCGCGATGCCTACCTCTACAGACCCACTACACAACTCACACACAACACACACAACGCATACATACCACTGCTAAAAAGAAACCAGCACAGTACAACCAACAAACACACCCCACATACACACCGTATATCCACAACGCACTACCACTGCACACTCACAACAACAAACTACACACTCAACACCACACACTCTTCTCCAAGCACCATCCCAAACACACACCACCAATCCTCCACTTTACAAAACCACCCCCACAACATGACAGCCACACAACTCGCGGTGCCTACCTCTACAGACCCACTACACAACTCACACACAACACACACAACGCATACATACCACTGCTAAAAAGAAACCAGCACAGTACAACCAACTAACACACCCCACATACACACCGTATATCCACAACACACTACCACTGCACACTCACAACAACAAACTACACACTCAACACCACACACTCTTCTCCAAGCACCATCCCAAACACCACCAATCCTCCACTTTACAAACACCACCCCCACAACATGACAGCCACACAACTCGCGATGCCTACCTCTACAGACCACGATTTCACTTTTTTTCCTAAATGCTATGTGCGATGGAGTCGATGGTATTTCGCTAGGTAGTGCATTCCACAATCAATCAAATCAATCAAAACTTTATTACGGTCACTGACCAGCACAAAGCGGGCACAAGCGCCCTAAGAGGAGAAGGACAACTCCCCAGTAAACAGTTATTTAAAATCAGACTAGAAATCGGTATAAAAATATATTTTAAAAGACAGGAGATTGTTGCCTTATGGTGCATTCCACAAGCGGGGAGCCACAGCCGAGAAGGCCCTGTCTCTCGTCCCCACCAGCCGAATTTGAGATGCTGGCGGGAACGAGAACAGGGTCTCCCCGGATGATCTTAAATTCTGAGGTGGGACGTAGAGGCAGATGCATTCAGACAAGTAAGCTGGTCCAGAACCGTATAGAGCTTTATAGGTCAAAATCAGCACTTTGAATTGGGCCCAGAAGTGGACAAGCAACCAGTGAAGATGACACAACAGCAGGGTGGTATGCTCCTTGTATGTAGCTCCTGTTAGTAATTTGTTAGTGTTCTGAGTTCCAGTCTCAAAACAAACCTGCTCCCTCGACCAGTTCTAGCCCAGCCCCAAGACTGTTCGGAAGCTGCAACTAGTCCAACGGACAGCAGCCAGGTTGATAACAGGAGCGGCATTCAGAGAGCGCACAACTCCTCTGTTGTGCCAGCTCCACTGGCTGCCAGTTTGCTACTGGGCACAATTCAAAGTGCTGGCTTTAGCCTTTAAAGCCCTAAACGGTTCGGGTCCTACTTACCTGTCCGAACACATCTCTCCCTATGAAGCATCGAGATGCTTAAGATCATCTGGAGAGGCCCTGTTCTCGGTCCCGCCTTCTTCGCAGGCGCGACTGGCGGGGACGAGAGACAGGGCCTTTTCAGTGGTGGCTCGGCTTTGGAACGCCCTCCCTAGAGATATCAGATCGGCCCCCTCCCTCCTGACGTTTCGCAAGAAAGTCAAGACCTGGTTATTTGAGCAGGCATTTCTTGATGAAATATAAGGCTTAATTGGATATAAGGAATGACGACGATGTGATGGAAACTGATTTCAACATGACGCTGAGGCTGCAATTGTATGTTTTTAATTGTTAAATTGTTATTATATGTTTTTTTCTGGGGGGGGGGTTGACTTGTTACTGTGTTGTATTGAGGGCAGAGACTGCCTGTATAAACCGTCCCGAGTCGCCTTCGGGCTGAGAGGGGCGGTATAGAAATGTGACAAATAAATAAATAAACCCAGCTCAAAGCAGATATTGTGGGATTTTCTGCCTTGATATTCTGAATTATATGGCTATGTGGAAGGGCCCTGTGTCTACAAGGCCATATAATCCACTTCAGAGGAGATAATCTAGATTTTATACATTTGTGAAGAAGGGGACTCAGACTGGGACACTGGCCCAGCTCATACATACATACATCTAAGACAGTTAAAGAATGTGTGCACACAGAAAGAGTGTGTGTGTGAAAGTGAACAGCTATTATAAGGAATGTTTTCACTTATCAGGTTGGTAGATGTTCTTCATTATGAAGGATGCACACTTTTTTTAGGGTTGGAAGGATGTAGACTTTATGTAGACTTAACATGATGCCAGAACAGCTTGTATTTTGAGATGCAGGTCTTTCATAAAGACAAAAAAGTGCATCATGTAGATCAGTGGTTCTCAGCCTGCGGGTCCCCAGATGTTTTGGCCTTCAACTCCCAGAAATCCTAACAGCTGGTAAACTGGGTGGGATTTCTTGGAGTTGTAGGCCCAAACACCTAGGGACCCGCAGGCTGAGAACCACTGATGTAGATGTATGTGGATAACATAATTTTGCAGAGAAACACATGGCTACATTAACTTGAAATCAACACTGTTTGGCATTTAGATGAAATGCAAACATGCTAATAGCTACTTCCTGTTTGTCAGCCCTGACTGCCATGAATTGCAACTGTCCATTATTGCTACGTATTTTGAAAATCAAGACAACGCTAATGTGTGCGCACACACACAGACACATAAACACATTTATTTATCTGTGTTTATCAGGTAGATAACCTCCCAAAAGCAGATTGCATCAAAAGTGGTGCATTGTACCAATAAGGATTAATGTACTACAACTGAAGAAACCTTGGAAGTAAATAAGTTCTCAAATAAGCAGACAACCCCGATGTTAGAATAATCTACCTAAAGAGCCATTCCAAATATAGGGGTGAGTGTGTAATCTACAAAGACATGTCTGCCAAAAAGCTCTCCATGCACTCCTTTAGCAATTATTACATACTGTATACAGAATAAGCTTTGTTTTTGATCTCAGTACTCAAATTTTTACCGTGAACACATTACATTATTGACAGCTTCGTAATATTTCTTGCTACCATTGTAGCAGGAAATCTATTCTTACAACAAAAAACTAATGAGAGGCCACCAATGGCTGTTTCTAAAGTACTTCCTGTTTGTCAAGTGATTTGAAACTATGACTCATTTTAAAGGTGAGCATAAACAATCACTTAGGCGGAAAATCCATAGAGACGCAATTTTTGGATTGATCAAGATACATTTCTTATACTATGTGGTATATATGAACAAATGCATGGCTTAAATGGTTTCTACCCAGCTCTGTGGCAGAAGTGATACAAAAATGTTTTGGGTCACTCTTATGACTGCCTCTCATCCTCTTGGGAAATATATTTTAGATTGACCAAACAGGCTACCAAAATGCTACGTCTTTATGCATAGGTAATTAAACATTTCATTTGCAGACTTTTAAGAAAAACATGGCTTCATTATCAGTGCTGTCTCATCAAACATGTCTCCATTCAAATATTGGCCTGTGGCATTTTCTAGTGAGTATGAGTGCCACAATTAAACTGTTTCATCAACTGAGTGTTTTTTCTCATAGCTGCAGGGAAATCAACCTTTGTGAATCTTCTCAAACAAGCCAGAGAAGACTGGGATGTTGTTCCAGAGCCAGTAGCAAAATGGTGCAATGTTCAGAACTGCCAGGATGAATGTGAGGTAGGAGGAAATGTGACTCTATGATTGTAGAAGGGGAAGGACTTTCAATGCTGAGAATTCCTAATGCACCGCATCACAGAGACTTAATTTGCTTACAACTTTCTGTGCGTTTCTAGATTAAAAATAAAACAACTTGGTTTCCCTTTGCCCATGCAAAGAGTGCAAATGCAGAAGTAAAACTGCAAAAATAAATATGCAAACAGACACTTTATGCAAGATTACTTTATTTGCATAATGATGTGCAAAAGAAGTTGTATATTTACCAGATTGGTCTGATTTCAAAGTCTGCACAAAGAGCCACTTCTCTTATATTTTATTGCCAGTGCAGCAAGTCTGCTTTCTAGTGGGCAAAGGCATGAACAATGCTGAGACAGACGCTTCACTGTTGAGGTCTTTCAGTGCCTCTTAGCAATTCAAGAGCTGTTTATCCTGTTTTGCATTGCATGCATACAACTTTGCTGTTGC
Source organism: Anolis apletophallus (assembly GCA_030556195.1). NCBI lineage: Eukaryota > Metazoa > Chordata > Lepidosauria > Squamata > Anolidae > Anolis > Anolis apletophallus. The sequence continues at coordinate 102,673,526 of JARBWK010000012.1, forward strand.
CACCAATTGTCTATAATGTTTTGCTCTGAGCTATTCTCTTTAAGATCATTTTACATATTAGCCTGGTAACACTAAAGTAAGTCAGAGTTGCATGCATAGTTAGGAGGCCAGTACATGCTATCCAGTGATTTTCACAAGTAAGATTAATTATTATGCACCACTATGATGGCTTGTCCTCAACAAGACAGAATTGCCTCAAATTTCAGCTTGTCAAGGCATCCGAATGCACTCCTATGCTGCTCATAGAATGGTTGCAGAGCATACAATTCCTAACTATCATACTTTATTTTACTCTCAGGCTCATGCCAATCATGTGGAATAACTTTTAGATAGTAAGTATTTGAAGTCTCCAGAGTGAATTTTGCTAATTTCAAACATTCCATTTTGGTGACACACATCATTTCGCAACACAGTAATACAGTTTTTACTAGCAAACTGGAGGTTGAATCAATCCCTTATAAGAGATACAGACATATACATAAATTTTAATAACATCTGTGGACACAAGATACCTCATAAAACCCTTCATGTATATATTTTTAAATATATCATGTATTTCCTGTTTTATATGGACTTGGACAGTTCTCTTTTTGTTCGCACAACACACCTACACACTGCAGTCCACACACTTGACATTTGGAAAACTCTGGTCTAGAATAATGCTAGCTGCTTTTGGATATCATCAGCTATTGTTACTAAATTGCTTCTTAACAGAAAGTTTGTTCATAGCAATTCAGCATTAATTGTAACAGTAAAAATGGGTTCTTGTTCATTTTTATGCATAGTAAAGGTAAACGTTTCCCCTTACATAAAGTCTCATTGTGTCTGACTCTGGGGGGGGGGGGTGTTCATCTCTATTTCTAAGCTGAAGAGCCAACGTTGTCTGTAGACAGCCCCAAAGTCATGTGGCCAGCATGACTACATAGAGCGCCATTACCTTCCCGCAGAAGCAGTACCTCTTTTGAACTGCTAGGTTGGCAGAAGCTGGGGTTAACAGCGGGAGCCCAGCCCGCTCTCTGGATTCAAACAGCCAACCTTTTGGTCAGCAATTTCAGCGGTTTAACCCACTGCGCCACCTAATTTTTACACATAGATAATATGATGGTGCAAGCGGGTTACACTGCTGAGCTGCTGAATTTGCTAACTAAAAGTTTGGCATTCTGAATCCAGGGAGCAGGGTGAGTTCCCATTGTTAGGCACAGCTTCTGCCAACCTAGCAGTTTGAAAACATGCAAATGTGAGTAGATCAATAGGAACCAGCTTGGCGGGAAGGTAACGGCGCTCCATGCTGTCATGCCAGCCACATGACCTTGGAGGCATCTATGGACAGTGCTGACTCTTTGGCTTAGAAATTGAGGTGAGCACCATTCCCCAGAGTTGAACATGACTAGACGTAATGCCAGGGGAAACCTTTAACTTTACTAGATAATAACAGTTCAATGCAATCCCTGTTAGATCTTCAAGCTCACAACACATTTTTTCATTTGAATTGAGATTTTGTTTTATACGAGCACTGGCATTTTTACAAAATTGAGGGCAACATATTTTCTCGAAACTGTTTGGTTCCATACATTCAGACATGTACCTCATGTTAACTTCTCATTTCCTGTTAATGAGAATAATGTGGAAGAAAATGGTCTGCTTTTGTTTATGACTTATCTCTTGAAAGGAGTATCCAAAATTACAGTCTTGACCATCTCAGTCTCAGTGTGCAGTTAGAAAGGGAATTGGATCCTCAAGGGCAGGGCATGAGCCCAAAGTTTGCTTGTGTAACAGCGTATCATGGCTTGGTTCATGTGAACTGATAAATATGCGAGATTTCTTGAAATTACCAGCATGTGTGAACACATCTTCCAGGCATGCCTGATATTACCGTACTTTGTTTTGTTCAATGAGCCTTTTATATCTTCATTCTAATTTCTCATATCTATGATTAGGCGTTCATTAGTAAAAACATAATTAGTCAGGCAGCAGTATTTTAGCTGTCGTGGCTTTCTTGCTCACTGCGCTGGTGCTTTTTCTAAACTAAAATGCTAGTGAAAAGATTTGAATTGATCAGCTATAATGCCAATTTTGGTCTAGCAGGTCTTAAGCATCACTCTGTAAAGCCTGTCCTGCTTGTTTTGTTTTTCAGCAGGAGCTCTCAGCCTCACAGAAGTGCGGTGGTAACTTACTCCAAATGATGTATGAGAAGCCAGAGAGATGGGCTTTCACTTTCCAGTCCTACGCCTGTCTAAGCAGAATCCGGGCTCAGCTCAAATCTCTTGAGGGGAAAATCAAAGAAGCTGAGAACCCCGTAGTCTTTTTTGAGAGATCTGTTTACAGTGACAGGTAGGAACAAGTTCTTTTTCTACCTATCTCTCTTCCATTGCTAATACTTATGTCATTTTTGATATGCAGACAATTAGAATTGGTTTTTAGAAACTGGAATAGACTGCAGGATTTATAAAATCACCATGGAACAAGAGAAGCTTATGTCAAAAGTCATGCATTGCTGACTCTGTTTCGGGGCTGGTTTTTGCTTTTCTTTTTTGCAGAAGGCAGCAAATACTGAAAGGGTACCTCTAAAGAGCTAAGGATCACCAAGCAGCTGCTAGGAGCAAGGGGTTGAGCAGACAGTTTTTACCTTTAAAGCTCTATACGGTTCTGGCCCAGCTTACTTGTCCGAACGCATCAGCCGCTACATCCCACCTCGTAATCTAAGATCATCCAGGGAGGCCTTGCTCTCGCTCCCGCCTATTTCTCAAATGTGGCTGGTGGGGACGAGGGATAGGGCCTTCTCGGTGGTGGCTCCCCGCCTGTGGAATGCGCTCCCTATCGATGTACGATCCACCTCATCCCTCCTGGCATTCAGGAAAAAAGTAAAATCCTGGCTGTGGGACCAGGCGTTTGCACACCAGCACAACGCAGCACTTTAGATGGGATTTTAATGGAAAGTGGATGAATAAAAACATAAGAAGAGCCATGCTGAATCGGACCTCAGCCCATCTAGTCCAGCATTCTGTATCACACAGTGGCCCCCAGTTGTACATGGGGATCTTGAGCAGAAGGGAGGGCAAAACCCTAACCTGCTCCCGACCCCCCACTACCAGTACCCAGGGAAATCCTGCCTACCTCAACCAACTCCGAGGTGGGGCCAATGCTTTTATGGACAGAACATTGTTTTAATCTGGAATGAATGCGCATGATGTTTAGGTAATTGTATTTCAATGTATTTTAATTGTTGGAGGGTTTTGGGGTCTTATATTGTTACTGTTTGGGCATCGAATTGCGCCTTACTGTAAGCCGCTCTGAGTCCCCCCTGGGGGGTTCAGAAGAGAGGGGTAAAATCCTGAAATAAATAAATAAATAAATTTATAAGGGGATGATTTTCCTGGAATTACATTTGAAGCACTGACAACTGCTTTGTCCTCATTTCCTGTAGCCCCAGGTCTCTTTGCAGAGTATTCAACCTGGATGTTTGTTTTGTTTATTTAAAGAGAGACTGTACTCAGGGGATGGACAAAGTCTTAGATTATAGAATTGACCTAGAATCCAAGCGCATGTATGTTGCCAATCTCATTCATCACTTCTTTCCTTTTAGAAAGATTAAAGGTAAAGATTTCTCCTTGACATTAAGTTTAGTCGTGTCCGGCTCTGGTAGATGGTGCTCCTACAGTATTTCTAAGCTGAAGAGCTTGCGTTGTCCATAGATGCCTCCAAGGTCATGTGGCTGGCATGACTGCACGGAGTGCCATTGCCTTCCCACTGGAGCAGTACCTATTGATCTACTCACATTTGCATGTTTTTGAACTGCCAACCTTTCAGTCAACGAGTTCAGTAGCTCAGTGGTTTAACCCGCTGTGCCATCAGGGAATCACCAGAAAGATTACATAATGTTATCGAACCTAAATTACTCTTTTTTCTTGATAGATACATTTTTGCATCTAATCTATACGAGTCTGACTGTATGAATGAAACAGAGTGGACCATTTACCAAGACTGGCACAACTGGATGAACCAACAGTTTGGATCACATCTTGAATTGGATGGCATTATTTATCTCCGAGCAACTCCTGAGGTAAAATAAAGTGAAACAATGGCTGAGCTCCTGGACCAAGGAGACATAATGTTATGTATTAGCGGCTGTAGCTATGGCATGGGCCTCGCTCATCCTAGGGAGGGCATAGCTGCTGTGCAGCTAGCTATAGGAATACTGTGAAATAAACAGCCTGGCTATATATACGGACCAAAATTCAAAAAGGTGCCATAAACAAGGTTTACATAATAAGTCTACTCATTGTATATTCAACAACATATACATAAACCTTGTTTATGGCACCTTTTTGAATTTTAGCTATAGGAATACCACAGGAGACTTCTGTATTTCCCCTCCCTGCTATTTGGCTGGGAGTGAGTTTGGTTGTTGAATTAGGTTGGTGGAGAACTCTGAGTTCCACCATCACAAAAAATGACAGCCAATCTCAAACACTAAGTGCGGGCAGGATTCAGGCTTCTAGGGCCTATTTGATAGTGGGTTTAAACACATCTAAGATTGCTAAATGATGCCACATGATAACTTAGGACCCGTCTACACAGCTGAATAAAATCCCACATCATCTGCTTTGAACTGGAATATATGGCAGTGTGGACTCAGATAACCCAGTTTAAAGCAGATATTGTTGGATTTTCTGCCTTGATATTCTGGGTTTTTAAAAAATGTTTTTTTATTTGCAACCTTTTCTAGATAATAAAAGAGGGGGAACATAACAGATATAAAGGAAAGTAGGATATGTAACGCAGCATGTGTTTTAGCCAGACATCCCAGTGCCCAAAATCCAAATGCAAAATGACTCACAGACTGGAGTAAAAGTGAACAGAAAAATATTTACTCTTTACTTTGCCAAGTTAAAAACAAAATTGGCAATGTTGCATAAAAAAAGTCAAGCAGTGCAACAGATTTACACAGTCTTTGTAAGGAACATAAATTAAGGCCTCTTCATCTTTACAGCAAATGGGAGATCAAAAATAAACCTGAAGTAAATGCTATTACACCATAGCCTCCTTCAGAGTAGCTTCTCCAAACTGCTTCCAAGAACCAAGCCTTTGTCCATAGGTCTCCTCAGAGAAAAGGTTCTCCAGAAGATCTCCCTCTGGATCTTTCCTTCAGCATCTCCTGCTGGAACTCCATGCTGGTGAACCAGTAATCCAAAATGTATTGAAATAAACTCAAACAGTTATAGCCCCTTGGGTGTGGTACAAGATTGCTGGTTAACCTACTTAGCCAGCTGAACAAGATAATTACACATAATAAGGTTTTTCTTCAGACACATACTTGGTCCTGCAAGGACTTACCGCAACAGGATATTCAGGGTTATATGACTGTGGAAGGGCTCTTAGATACTAGCACCTGCTTTCCCTCATGAATCCTAAATTGATCTGATCTACATATAAAAGAACAGATCTGCATCTGTGATATTGTGCAGCAGGGATTCTAATAATTTTATTCATAAGGCAGTGTACTGAGAACTTTTTTTGTGCTGTTAATTGTTTAAAAATTGGACCTGCAATTATGATCTACTGCAGGGCTGTCCAACTTCTACAGGCCCAGGGGCCTGAATTCCAGTCACTGATGATCTGGGGGGCCTTAGCGTCTGCCCCCATCCCCGGCTCCGCCCCCGCCCCTGGTTCCACCCCCTCCCCACCCCAGCTCCGCCCTCTCCCCCGGCTCTGCCCCTGCTCCGCCCCTGCCCCTGCATGCATACAGTCAAATATAATCTTTTACTGAGATAAAATGCAGGGTGGGCATTCAAAAGGGGCATCCATACAGTCAAATATAATCTTTTACTCAGATAAAATGCAGGGATAAGATATTAAATTATTTTAATATAATATTAAATATATTTAATTCCATCCTCCCCTCTCCCCTTATTTTTATTTAATATTAAATATATTTAATTCCATTCTCCCCTTATTTTAATTTAATATTAAATATATTTAATTCCATCCTCCCCTCTCCCCTTATTTTAATTTAATATTAAATATATTTAATTCCATCCTCCCCTCTCCCCTTATTTTAATTTAATATTAAATATATTTAATTCCATCCTCCCCTCCCCCTTATTTTAATGTATCCCATCTCCCCTTATTTCATCTTTAAATATATTTAATTTTATATTTAATACATGAGGGGAGATGGGGGGAGGGAATGAGGAGCCCCCTGCTTCGGCCTACCTTTTCCAAATGCGCAGGATCCAGGAGTACCCGGACGACGAGAGAGGCGACAACCGACTGAGTCGAAGAAGGTCCTAATCGCGTCTGTGGGCCTCAGCGATCCAGTAGTAGAGTAGCCGAAGAGTATCGCGAGAATACGCAATCCACACGGGATTTCGCTGTCAACGGCGGCGTGATCTCGCGTTGACAACGAAATCCCGTGTGGATTGCGTATTCTTGCGATACTTGCTCCGAACCCGGAAGTAGGTATTTTTTTCAATTTTTATTATTTATTTTATTTTTCAATTTTTATTTTTTATTTAAAAGCTTAGGGGGCCGGAGGGAAGGGGCTGGGGGGCCGTATGCGGCCCCCGGGCCGCCAGTTGGACAGCCCTGATCTACTGCAAATGGTTCACTAATGTTCCCAGGCTGGAAAGATGAAAGGAAATGGGCATTTAAAAATGGCTTGAATATTTATCAGAGCATATGCTCCAAGACTACATAACTGAAAAGAGAACAAAATATATGAATGGTCATCCAAAGGAGAACTCGGAGCTGAAATGGAAAGCGCTTACAGCCAGAGCGAAAGGGAAAGGAAAATATAAGGAACTGAAATAAAACTTCATGCTCAAACAAAACTATAAACCAAAGAGTAGAGTCATAACATTTCGGGAGGGAGGGAGGAAGAGGGAGGGGAAAATGGATAGTTATAAGTAGAATGTAATCAATAGAATGTGTTATATGGGGGTTTTTTATCATGTGAGAAGTGAGTTGAGGGTAGGGTTAAAAATATTTAAAAGCACACAAAATAAAAATAAACTTGGCATTATGCTAAATGTCCTTTGACCCAAAGTTGGCCGCTTAGAGCGCCTCTGGTAACGCAGTGAAAAGGTCCTCCATTCTGCAAGTGGTTGCATTGTAGTAGGTGGTCTGTGGTTTGTTCTTCTCCACACTCGCATGTCGTGGACTCCACTTTGTAGAACCATTTCTTCAGGTTAGCTCTGCATCATTGTTGTGTATATGCAATTGTGACAATGTTACAAATTATTTACATCTAACCAGGGTTTTTAAAAGTTATTTTTCCCAGGCTATCTTTTGTCTAACTTGCCTCTATAGCAGTGTTTCCCAACCTTTTTTGAGCCACGGCACACTTTTAACATTAAAAAAAACCCGGGGGCACACCACCAACCAAAATGACACAAAATGACACTCTAACACAGTAAAGAATGGCTGGGGGTTGGTGGCATGCTGGGAGCAGCTGCTGGGAGTGCCGAAGCCGGGGGAGGGGGCGGAGCCAGGCTGTGCCATGCCCCACCCCCTACCCCCGGCTTCACCTCTCCCAGCAGCTTCTCCAGCCTTGAGGGGGCAGTGCCAAGCCAGCGGTGCCAGAGCCAGCACAATGCTGGCTTGGCACTGTCCCCTCAAGGCTGGAGCAGCTGCTGGGAGTGCCGAAGCCGGGGGAGGGGGCAGAGCCCCTCCCCCTCCCCCCCAGCTTCAGCTCTCCTACGGGCCACGCCATGCCCTGCCCCCTCCCCCCAGCTTCAGCTCTCCTACGGAGGAGGAGCATGAGCGGTGGGCGGGCTTCAGTGCGTGAGGCTCCTCCACTCGGCTTCAGCGAGTGAGGGGCGAGAGTCATGGTGGGAGTCATGGCAGATTGGAGGCTGGCTGGGTTAACGGCCGAAGGAGGCGGCGCCCTGGTCCCTTCTTTTTCTTCGCCACTGCCCGGCCCTTCCTCCTCCCCCAAGCAGCAGGAGTTCGGCAGCAGGGGGGAGGAAGGGGGGCAGAGAGCTTTTTTCGCGGCACAGCAGGAGGTCTGTCACGGCACACTGGTTGAGAAAGACTGCTCTATAGTATAGGGCAGGGCTGCCCAGGAAGTCGACTGCGATCGACCAGTCGATCCCGGGACTGAAGGAGGTCGATCCCAGCCGGATGGGGCGTTTCTCAGAGGGGAGGGGAGCCAGGCTTCACCAAACCCCGCCCCCTCCCCGGCTTCGGCACTCCCAGTACCTGCTCCAGGTTTGAGGAGGGCAGGGCCAAGCCAGCTTTGTGCTAGCTATGCCATCACTGGCTTGGCATTGCCATCCTCAAGCCTGGAGAAGCTGCTGGGAGCTCCAAAGCCAGAGGGGAGGGGGGGGGCTTGGTGTGGCCTGGCTGCCCGCCCCTCTGGCCTTGGCGTGGCCCCGCCCCCCCTCCCCTCCAGCCTTGAGGAGGTAGGTAGAACTTTCTGACTTGGTTTTAATATAAGTAGCTCGCATGCTGAAAAAGTGTGGGCACCCCTGGTATAGGGTATTACTTACAGATCTGTGATTGCTTCATTCTCACTTATATCTTTCAATATGTGGATACATTTGAGAAATATTCAGTAAGTGCTGTATTACTGTCTCCTTCATATTACGCACTAACATATTAATTTTGAGTGATCTCTTGCCACTTATTGCAGTCCAGTCCAAATAATTAAGATAAACAAGGAGATGGTTTATCCTGTAGTCATAGGAATCTCCCACTATTCTTTTGCTTAATATAGTGTTGAAATAGGATTAGAATAGAAATTGGATTTAAGACATTAAAGGCAGCCAGATTGTCACAGCTTTATATCTGCAAGGCATGAGCAGGGGATGTTGATGACAGGGTGACTTGCAGGTCTCTCTTTCATGGAGGCACCAGGGCCCTTCCACACAGACATATAACCCAGAATATCAAGGCAGAACCCATAATAAATGCTTTGAACTGGGTTGTCTTAGTCTACACTGCCATTTTTTCCAGTTCAAAGCAGATAATGTGAGATTTTATTCAGCTGTGTGGAAGAGGTCAAAGTCAATGGCTGTTCAGAGTAACATCCATCCTCTTCCTGTAGAGTCTGGGCTGGTCTATTCCCACATGCGAGTCATGCCCGGTGGCAGTGAGTTAGGCAAGGCTATGAGTCTACACATGTGAATCTGGCCACACTCCTTCCATGGCGTCTTAGGAATATAAAAGGGCCCTGCAAGTACTAAAACAAGCAGCTGCAGCCTGGCACGAGGGCATGAGAAATGAGCATTATCCATCCAGGGTGCATCTACACTGCAGAGTTTATAGGGAATCCCACCAGTCAAAGTTGATTTGAAGGCAGTTGACAACAACAACAATGAAAAATGAATAGAGGGCAATAGTCTCATTTTAGCAAATGTGTTTACATTAATTAGATGTGACTGCTACCAGTATGTGGAGGGTTCTTACTTAAAAAGATAATGTGAGTGAGTATTGTATTTTTAAAATAACATAAAAGATAGATGTGGAAATTGGAGAGATAATCAAATGTAATATGTGCCACCTGTCATTTTGCTTCTGCTGCAAAAAATGTTAGCCTTTTAAAATTACCCTATACTCGTGTATACGTCTAAATTTTTTTGTCAAATCAAATCAAAAAGTCTCAACCGACTTATCCATGGATCAGTGTAAGTACTGCACCTTAATGCTTATTAACCTTTTCTGAGTTGAGTGGCAAATGGTGACAGTGCAATCATTCCTGGGAAAACCTATAAGAAGCACTGATGCACTTGACACTCTGAAGCTGCTTCTGGCCTTTTTAAATGCCCAAGTCGTGAAGTGCCGGTGGTGGTATCAAGGGGCAGCTGGCCTCCTGAGGTTCCACTGCCGCCATATCAAAATACATAATTTTGTTGCCAAAACCTGCCCATGGCTCATACATGTGGTCAGCTTACAATTAAAAATGTATTAGCTACAGACACTGAACTCACAGCAAATATATAGTAGCATTGAGAAGATTAGTCTTTTATGGATTTTAATAATAACAATAAAGCTTTTTTTGTACCCTGCTATTCTCCCTAAACGGGATCCAAAGTGGTTCACAACATTTTAAAACAATACAAATCGACCATACATATAACAAACAATAAAAGCATTGGGTGCTTTGCAGTGATGCAACTGTCAATAACCCAGACACCATGTACTTTTTATAGTTACAGGGAACAATTAGAAAAAAGATATAGAAAAAGCTGCCCCCAAGATCCTAAGCAGCTCATGAGTCAGTACAATAGTGGTTTTCTCAGCATTTCCCACTCAACCCATTATTGCGCCTACAAGTATTTTATTCCTGGTGTTTATAGTTACCATGGTTTTTAAACAACGATTGAAACAGCTTTATTCCAGTTCTTTCTAGGAATTTTACATCAGAGTCTTGTCTATCTTCTTTAATATTTTAGAAATGCTTGAATAGGATTTATGTACGTGGAAGGGATGAAGAACAAGGCATTCCCATAGAATACCTGGAAAAGCTTCATTACAAACACGAGAGTTGGCTCCAGCATAGGACTTTACGGTAATCTTTCCCCAGCTATTTGTTTTTAGTGAACAGTCTTACCAATAGTGTTCTCATTATTTTTCATGATTCTTTAGTTGTACATATGGCTTTTGGCCCAAAGTTTTATTCAAAAGTTGGATCAGATTGTGAAGCATGGACTGCTCAGAACTATAAGAATGGGTTGAGTTAGCAACATATTAGGCATACTGGATAGTCCTAGAGACTTGGTTGCTGTGTCTTTAAGTTGCTTTTAATTTATGGTGACCCTAGGCAGCATAGTCATGGTATATTGGATTATGTGATTTTAATTGATGTTTTAATAATTGATGTTTTAACTGCTTGGATCTTAATTGGATTTGTGTGTGTGTGTGTGTGGCATTGAATTGTTGCCTGATGTAAGACCGCCCTGAGTTCCCTTTGGGGTGAGAAGGGCGGGGTATAAATGTGGTAACTAAATAAAATAAAATATATATTGGTGTGTTTTATCAGAGGGTTTGCTTTTGACTTCTGTGGCTGAGAGGGTGTGACTTGGCTTCCATGGTGAGTGAAGATTCGAACCAGGATCTCCAGAGTCATTGTCCAGTGCTCAAGCTACTCTGCCATACTAGCTCTTGCTAGTTATCTAACATTTCCAAAAATAAAGATGTGAAATTTATTGGAAAAGTCTTCTCTAATCATTAAAAGCCTAACTAATACGACCACTTATCTCACCCTGAGTTTTTAACACTTTATATGTGTGCCTGCAGCATCAGCATGTTTATTGCTGATGATTTTATTTTATTGTAATTGGTTTGTTTGGGCTTGGTCTCATGTGAGCCGCCCCGAGTCCCCATTGGAGAGATGGGGGCTGGGTATAAATAAAGATTATTATTATTATTATTATAGGAGAGTTATAGAACAGGGAAATTGTGACAGAATCTCATGAATACACAGCGAACTGCATGTCTTAGTAAAAAACCATTAGGATTGCACTGTTCAGAGAACCTTATATTTTTGTGCATAATGCTTTCCTTGCATGTGTGGTTCCCCAGATAAAATATCCCATTTTCTTTACAGAATGGATTTTGAATACTTGCAAGACTTACCAATTCTAACGTTGGATGTGAATGAAGATTTCAAGGGCAACAAAGATAGGCATGAAAACATGATTGAAAAGGTAAAGTCTGTCAAAAAGACAGTTTTTAAATTTTTGGGTGACTCTATTTTAGTCTTAAAAATATTCTGTGTTGGAACATTTCCCCAGAGCTCCTATACCACTACTTTATTTACTTCATTTTTATCTCACCTTTCTGCCGCCATAGCAGGTGTGGGCAAACTTTAGCCCTTCAGGTGTTTTGGACTTCAACTGCCACAATTCCTAACAGCCAGTAGGCTGTTAGGAATTTTGGGAGTTCAAGTCCAACTCAAAACTGGTGCAGAGAGTGAAGTCACTATAGCGCAGGCCCTTTAGTCAAGTGGGTTTAGACCAGCAACTATTGCAGTTAGAGACCTCAAATTTAACACCTGACTGCCGCTACAGCTAAAATTTGAACAAATTGGAGAACATGATGTCGGGAAGGTGTAGACCACTTGGCATGGAATGACCCAATACTCAGTCTATACCAGGCAGGGGCAAACTTGGGAGTTTTGGATTTCAGCTCCCACAATTCCTAACAGACAGTGAGAGTTAAGGTCCAAAACACCTGGAGAGCCCAAGTTTGCCCATGCCTGGTCTATACTGTGCTCTGCTTTACAGCGTGACTATCATTTTTCGGTATCTTCTAAAGCAGTAGTTTCCTCAAACCTGATATTTACTAATCATAATCCTACCATGTCTGCTCGCTCTGTAATTTACTGTGTTTTTATTGTGTTTTTATAGTGTTTTATACTGTGCTTTTAAACTTTTAGTCCATTGCTGTAAGTCGCCCTGAGCCACTCACAAATACAAATAATAAATAAATAAATAAATAAAATGTTCAGTAAGTCTGTAACTAATATTCATATGCGTTTCTCTTTTTCAGGTCAAAGAATTCTTGAGCACTTTGTAGTCTTTCCAGAAAATGCGCTGCATCCTGATGTCATAGGATTACTTTGTTTGTGCCACTATTTCTGCTTTTGCTTAAAGGTCTCAGAGGACAATATTCTGCTTTTGAAGTATTGCATGGAGTCGGCTTGTTTCAGTTTTTTATTTGAAGTGTTTACTGCAGAAATTAAGATCATGCGTACATACCTTTGGATGTGTAATGTAACTGAAATAGTTAGGTAAAAAATACAGGTTGTGTCCCTGGACTAGAAGTAATGAAAGTTGGATGGGATTTCAAGTCCTTTTCATGAACAACCTAGAACTGGAATACGTGTACGTTCTGCAATACTGGAGGTTCACCCCATAGGGAGGCATTTCCCACTCATGTCCCATGTGATTGAGAATGTAGAATCAGCATTTTGTCCAGTCTGCTTATGTAAGACTGATGCATTTCAAAAAGATGCATATATAAATTAGAAACAGCAAGCAAGCCATCATCAATGGAGAAATGTTTGTTACCAAAAATCAAACTGGATCTTTAATAGCAGCCCTTTCTAGTCTTGAAGCATTTTGTTTTTGCTTCTACAGACCAAAATATCAAAGCAATTGTAAGCATTTGCCCTTTTCAGATAACTGGATTCTATTTCATTGGTTCTAAATTCTATCTTGCCAATTATACCAATTTCTCCCTGAGCTGAAAATGTAGCCAATCATCTTAAAGCAGAAGGACAGCAGTATGGCAAATAGGATTCCTCACCCTGCTCCCAAATCTTTGAAATGAAATATTTATTATAGGAGCAATTTATGATGTGTGCATTTAGTAGAAGCACCAGAGCAGTCTCTAAATGTTGTGAAATCTTTGATAGGCTGATCTTGTATAAAATCTGGCAATATTTATTCTTCTGGCGCCCGATTGTTTCTATGCTTCACATTTACGGATTTTGGTGTATTGCTACATTTTTTTTCCTTGAGCTAAAAGGAGGCTTTATTTAATACACCTGTCCCTTTCCTGCTGAGACTCCATGAAAGGAAGGGACAATGGCACCTGTATTTTTACTCACGAAATTAAAGCAGTCTTTAAAAAGTTGCTTAGCACTGCGAGTACTATAAAGGGGTCCACTGCAGTAATATATTTTAAATTATTTTACAAATATTTTTTTTGTATTGCAAAATATAAATTGTGAAACATTCCTTGGATACTGTATTTTAATATGTTTTGTTTTTCTAGACATCGTCAGTCTTTTTGAAGACCTTTTGCATACCATGATTCTTCTATGTTAGCACTGAGCATTTTATGCGATCATGTTGGGAACTTTTGTTAAACTGAAATAAATATGGAAGTATCTTATTTAGCTCTGTGTTCTTTCAACCTTGGTCGACATTGCTTGCCTTTTAGTTTTTAGTGCCAAGTTTACAGTTTTTAATGCTTTCAAATTGCCAGAAATTTGGGGGGGGGGGTGTTCTCCTTCATTTTCATTTCCACTATGCTCTCAGTCTTTAAAACTGCTGGCCTAAATAGATGTAGAATGAAGTGGGTTGAACGACCACATCAGCAGTTTTGACTTGCTGCGTGTCACTCTGCTTCTGCATGCATTGCAGCTGCTGTATGCAAAAATAACCCCAACATCCAGCCGCAGACACTAGCCCACCTACTCCCCAGCCCTATAAAAATTCTTTGCATTCACTGCAGTGGCTTAATGCTGACTGTACAAGCAGCAAATGTTGTCCTCTTAAGAACATAGTCTACTGGTTGTATTGGACACATTTTACTGCACACCGGGCAGGAACTGTTGGCTTTAAGAGAGAGTGTCCTTTCCAGCAGGAATGTCCTTGCTATATCTAGAAGCGTTGAATTTGCTCTTGGAAAAAGGAGAGCTTCTTAGAGCACTGTAGGATAGAGCCTTTTGAAATAAAACAACTGTTATATATTTGTGCACCTAAGGCTGGGTCTACACTGCCATATAATCCAGATTATCAAACATGCCAGGGGCCCCCGGTGGCGCAATGGGTTAAACCAGGGGTGGGCAATTATTTTTTCCAAGGGGCCACACGAGAGCCAAAAAATATTATGGAGGGCCGCACCTAAAGGCAGAACTACATTCTAATCTACATTATTTATTTATTTACTATTACTATATATTACACATCATTAATATAAACAATAATATATCAAGAAATATTCATATATTAGTATTAATATTATAATTATATTATAGTGTATATATATAGACATAATACCGTGTTTCCCCGAAAGTAAGACAGCGTCTTACTTTCTTTTGACCCCCAAAATCCCCACTACGGCTTACTTTCGGGGTACGTCTTATATTGGGCGACGGTACCCCGAAAGTAAGACGAAAGTAAGACTTACTGCGGGCGGCATGGCGTGGCTTCCTGGCTGGGCGACGAGAGGCTCCCAGAGGGGCTCAAAAGGGGCCCGGAATCATCGTCCTCTTCCTTCCAGCGGCACCTTCCATCCTCCTCCTCTTCCTCCCAGCGGCGCCTTTCCCTCTCGCCGGTTCCGCCCCCCCTCCCTTCAGTGAAGGGAGGAGGGGCGGAGCTGCCGACGGCGAGAGGGAAGAAAGCGCCGGCGGAAGTCCCGCCCGCACGGCGACTCAGGCGTCTTTCCCGCCGCCGCCCGCCGCCGTGCTCCAAACACGAGCGGGGCGGCGGTGAAAAGCGCCTGAGTCGCCGTGCGGGCTGGACTTCCACCGGCGCCTTCTCCCTCTTGCTGGCGGCGGCTCCGCCCCTCCTCCCTTCAGTGAATCTGCTGGGCAACGTCCTTGAAGACGGCCAATTCTCTCACACCAGAAGTGACTTGCAGTTTTTGATGTCACTCCTGATATGGAAAAAAAATCAAAACAGATAATTCAGATTATTTGCTTTGAACTGGTTTATATGAGTCTACACTGCCATATAATCCAGTTTAAAGCAGGTAATCCAGATCATTCACATCATCTGCTTTGAACTGGTTTATAGGAGTCTACACTGCCATATAATCCAGTTCAAAGCAGATAATCTGGATTTCATATGACATCAGATCAGCCCCCTCCCTCTTGACATTTCGTAAGAAAGTCAAGACTTGGCTGTTCGAGCAGGCATTCGCAGATGAACTTTAATCAAGACCAATGGAATATTATGACGATGCAACGGAAACCGATTTTAAGAATGAGATGGTGAGATTTGTATTTTATAGTTTTAACTGTTAATTTGTATAGTTTTTATATGGCTGTTTTTATCATATTTATGATGTATTTTGTCTGTGGGCACTTGCTGCCGTTTGTTCACCGCCTCGAGTCGCCTTTGGGCTGAGAGGGGCGGTATAGAAGCATAGGAAATAAATAAGGCAGTGTAGGTCCAGCCTCGGTTGTCACTAGATAGGAATGCTCATTTGCCTTCCAGAGGTCTGCGTCTTAAGTTGTGCACCTTCAAGTCATTTCCAATCTATGGTGACTGAGGCGAATTTATGTAGGGTTTTTTTTTTGGCCAGTATTAATTTAAATTGGTTTTGCTTTTGCCTTCCTCTGAGGGCCTGCGGCTAGTTCAAGGTCTTCCACTAAGCAAACTTTCATTTTGCCCAATGAAACAAACTTTTAAGTACTGCTGGAGTTTTTGGGGGTTAACCTGGCATGATGTGAGTTGTAGTTCACCCACAACTTTATGCATTTTGTACAATTAAAAAGCAGTTTTTCAAATAATCCGGGCAATGCCGGGTACCCAAGCTAATTATTAATAAAAATGTAGTTCCTTGGGATTGTTCAATAGTATTTTGAACCCCTTTGTAGGTTAATGGATAAGTAATAATAAAAGGGCAAGTAGGATAGCTTTTCCTTAGGTAGAAAAAGTAGATAAAATGCCAAACCTGTTCAAATCTTTACATCAAGACAACAATTACTTTTAGTGTCAACCTTTTACTTGTTTGCCTAATTTAATTCTTTGGTGGAAGGACAAGGGGATGCTACACACTTCCTCTGTGGCCACTGGGAACTGAACTCCTTTACTTCTTAAAAGTTTGATTGGACAATGGACAGACTTCAAGCATGTTTCCAAAAAGCTCAACAAGTTGGTCTTTTTCCCTTTGGAAAAGGAAAGAAAATACAGGTTCTGTATTTCTGAACTTGTGTCTTCCTCATGCACTCTTACAGTTCTGCAACATCACACATTTCAGATGGGCACCCTTGTGCTGGCTGAATTGCTGACTCGACAGACCTGAAGGTCAGCGGTTCGAATTCGCGAGACGGGGTGAGCTCCCATCCGTCAGCCCCAGCTTCCCATGCTGGGCATGAGAGAAGCCTCCCACAGGATGGTAACACATCTGGGCATCCCTGAGCAATGCCTGTAGACAGTCAATTCTCTCACACCAGAAACGACTTGCAGTATATCCTCTATTCTCTTCTGACACAATTTTTAAAAAAAGTATTTCAGAGTAATTCAGTTACTCTCTCGGCGTTACTTCGCAAATGAAGATTCTTAGGAAGGACTCATCCCACACTTTTTACAAGCGTGTTGATGCAGTCTATTTGCACCTCTGCAGGCAGGTGTTGGCCTTTGTTTCTTTGTCTTTGTTCGACTGCATCGGAAGATGCCCGTTGGCCGCGGCTAGCCAACCAGGTAGATGGAGATGAGCTTTCGTTAGGCCACCTTTTCTAGGCCCCTCTCCATATGGAGCAAGCAGTGCTCTCCTTAAAAAAGGCTGCTTGGTCGTTCAGGATGCTGCAAGACTGTCATCTCCCGGGTAAGTCTCAAGCGACCAAAGTCCTGAACCGCCTGCATGCAAGGTTGGGTCTGCGGCTTCCAGTGCATCTTTACACTTGCCGTTTCGTCCCTCGCCTATCACTACAGGGCTTTTTCGGAAGTTGGATGTGTCCTTCGAGCCTGTGCAATGGATTTTTCTGGTGGAGCGCAGCGTGCACAGAACTGGCCTCACCCTTTAAACCAAAGGTTCGTCTGCCGGGGCCTAGCAAGCTTGGACGGTGGCAGCGAGGTCCTCAGGCCGTAGGTTTGGTTCGAGTTTCCTTCTCTTAGATGGTTGACCTTACAGGGTTAGACGAGCACCATCTGCCCGGGTTTGAAATTAGAGTTTTCCTTCTCTTAGGGTGGTTGCCAAAAGGCTAGAGAGCCCATCCTGCCCATTGACGCTCTTTGTCAGACCCTTCAGTTGTGTCCTGTCTGGCATGGGAGGCCCTACCGGTGGCTGTTATGCCACCGCCAGCATGGCTCAAAACTTCATTAGGGTACGCAAGCCTCTCCCCCACTGCAAGGGGGCGCCAATGGAGAGGAATTCAATTACAATCCCGTGTTTAAGGTGCAATGAACTAAAAATGTATTTGTGAGATTTGCAAAACCAGATACTGAATGTTGAAATCTGCATCTTCTGTACTGGTTGATAGCAGCTTGAGCCAAAAATCCCAGTGAGGCAATGCTTAACAACGAAACATTTTAAGTCCTAATTACCACAATCGGAGACAAGTTTACCTCCTCACAAGCTTTTCTAGGTGTTTAATAATTGAAAAAATGCTGAACGCAGCTGAAAATGATGTATTTCTTTGTAAGTTAAAGGGTATTTTTTTAAAAAAATATTTGATCTATGATCAAGGATTTGGAGAACAAGCTCTATGACGAGCGGCTTAAAGAGCTGGGCATGTTTAGCCTGGAGAAGAAAAGGCTGAGAGGAGACGTGGCCATGTATAAATATGTGAGAGGAAGTCATAGGGAGGAGGGAACAAGCTTGTTTTCTGCTGTCCTGGAGACTAGGATGCGGAGCAATGGCGTCAAACTGCAAGAAAGGAGATTCCATCTGAACATTGGGAAGAACTTGACTGTGAGAGCTGTTCAGCAGTGGAACTCTCTGGCCTGGAGTGGTAGAGGCTCCTTTGGTGGCTTTTAAACAGAGGCTGGATGGCCATCCATCGGGGGTGTTTTGAATGCAATTTTCCTGCTTCTTGGCAGAATGGGGTTGGACTGAATGGCCCACGAGGTCTCTTCCAGTTCTATGATTCTATATTCTAAGGCAGGGCTCAGGAACCTATGGCTCCGGAGCCAGATGTGGCTCTTTTCATGATTGCATCTGGCTCTCCAGAGCAGCCCGGGCCTCGGTTTCCCAGCATGCAACGGGGAGGAGTGACACATTCTCCATTCTCTTCCTTCCTTCCTTCCTTCCTCCTCCTTCCTCCTTTCTCTCCTTCCTTTTCCCTCACTCTCTCCCTTCTTTCCTCCATTCTCCCTCTTCCTTCCTCTTCCTTCCTTTCTCCCCTTCACCTTTTCCTTCTCTCCTTCCTTTTTCCTCCCTCTCTCCCCTTCCTTCTTTCCTCCATTCTCCCTCTTCCTTCCTCTTCCTTTCTTTCTCCCCTTTCACGCTTTCCTTCTCTCCTTCCTTTTCCCATCCTTCCATCTTTCCTCCATTCTCCCTCCCTCTTCCCTCCCTCTTCCTTCCTTCCTATTCTTTTCCCCCAAGTCTTCCTTTCCTTCTCCTTCCTTTCTTTTCACTTCCCTTTCTCCCCTTTCTTTTCTTCTTTTCCCTCCATTATTTTACTTTTTTCTCACTCCCTTTCCTTTCTTTTCCCCACCCTTTCCTTTCCTCCCTTCCCATTTCCTTCTTTCTTTCCCCCTCGTCTCTCTCCTGCTTTTCTTTTCCTTAGTTCTTCTTGCCTTTCTTCCTCTCCCCCTTCCTCCTTTATTTTCTCTGTCTTTCTTTCTTTCCGTCTTTCCCCCTTCTTTCCGTCTACTCTTCTCAGAGTCCTGAGCATACCTTTTGCAGAGCCAGGTCTGAAGTGTCCCGTCATTCTGCCGGGGGGTCCTTTTCTCATAGTATGTTCGTATATACTCACATTTAGTTGAATTCAGTCTTAAAATATATTATATATATTATATGGCTCCCACTGAAATAAATTTCCAAATATTTTGCTTTCATGGCTCTCTGAGTCAAAAAGATTCCCGACCCCTGTTCTAAGGTCATATTTTCTTTGACTTCCAATCTCTGTTTTATATTCTGTTCTTGATAGAGACACAATACAAGGCCATCTTGTGATTTCTTTGCAGCTTTGTTGGTTCCTTGGTATTCAGTGGCCGTCCATTGCTAATGTGAAGGGTTGTGATTTCATGGTTTTTGCCAAAGCGCTTTCCAAATACTCCGGTTGTATTAAGATCTGACTTAAGAAAGAAAAAAAAGCCAAAGCAAGGAGTCAAGAGATGTGGGTTCATTTAGTTTTTGAAATTTCAGTAGTGCTTAAAAATAGAAATAGCATGTTTTGCATTTCATCTTCCAAAGAAGCAGTGTTGGAGTAGACATAGCTTACTATACTTATCAGTTCCTATGGAAAATGTCTTCTGAACTGCTATTAAAAAAAACCCTTCTCAAAAATCTTTCTCATCTTTTCCTAAATTGTCATGCCTTTGAATGGGAAAGGACTTTAAGAATCCTCTCTAAAAGAAGTAAGGGGTGCAAATAAATGTTTACAGCAGAAAGGATTAAATTGTAGATTCCTAGAACTATAATTATTAATTGGGAGAAGGTAAAAGAGTTCCATTAAAAGGCCACCCAGCAGTGTCGAAACACGTAAGACATTATCTCTAAAGAAGAAAAACACCATTGAGTTGCCAAAAAGACAGCTGAGATTCAACATTAGTGCCAATGTATATTCTAACTTCATATTATGCAGTCTTTCACACAACAGGATGAAAGACAACTAGGATGTCCCCCTAAATTCCTCAAAATGGTTATCTTGTTACATGAGGGCCAGCATGGTCAAGTCAGATACGGCGATGCTCTCTCAGAGCCATTTCTAATAACTAACGGAGTGAAACAAGGTTGTGTTCTTGCACCAACCCTGTTTTCAATCTCTAGCATGATGCTCCAAAGAGCTATGGCAGACCTTGAAGAAGAGGGCATATATATACGCTATCATACTGATGGTAGCTTGTTCTACTTAAGCCGTCTGAGGACTCGCACTAAGACTCCTAACTATCTAGTCCGTGAGCTGCTTTTTGCTGATGATGCTGCCCTTGTCGCCCACACAGAAGCAGCCCTGCCGCACCTAACATCCTGCTTTGCAACGGCTGCAGAGCTCTTTGGGCTGGAAGTCAGCCTGAAGAAAACGGAAGTTCTCTACCAGCCCACACCACAGGAAGAACACCATCATCCCCACGTCAGCATAGGTGAATCTGTGCTTAAGTCCTTTCAGCAGTTCACCTACCTGGGAAGCATGTCTTCAGACGCCAAGATTGATAAAGAGATAGATCACAGATTAGCAAAGGCATAGAGTGCATTTGGAAGGCTTCACAAAAGAGTCTGGAGCAACAAGCACCTAAGGCAAAGCACCAAAATCAGTGTGTACAGAGCTATAGTACTGTCTATTCTTCTATATGGGTCTGAAACATGGGTCACCTATCGCCAACACCTATGATTCCTCGAATGCTTTCATCAGTGCTGTCTTCGCACAATCCTAAATATACACTGGACCAACTATGTGATGAATGTTGCTGTCCTTGAGCAAGCAGGGATCACCAGCATTGAGGCCATGCTATTGAAAACACAGCTGCACTGGGCAGGGCACGTCTCTAGGATGGAGGACCACCGCCTCCCAAAGATACTACTCTATGGTGAACTCGCTACGGGTCAGGGCAAGAGAGGCGCCCCAAAAAAGAGATACAAGGACTCCCTGAAACAACATCTCAGGCTCGGCCAGATTGATCACCAACAATGGTCCACTCTGGCCTCACATCAGGAGGCATGGAGACGCACTATCCACAATGCTGCGGCCTCTTTCAAGAAGACACACCGAACGGATCTCGAAGAGAAATGACAACGCAGAAAGAACAGCAACTTGCAAACATCATCACCCAAGGAAACTTTCTGCTGTGCTTTCTGCAACCGAACTTGCCTATCTCAGATTGGCCTTTTTAGTCATCGCAGGCAGCACAGTCTCTGTTATCAGCATGTTTACACAGCAGAAGGTCAAAGCAATCCTGAACTCTGCTTCTGCTGTTTTAACCCCATAAATGCCTGGTTACACAATACAGCATATTCTACAATGATTGAATTGCTGAAACATTTGAAAATCACACTCTGACAATCCCCTTTTTGAATTTCAAATATTTCTGTCTATTCCCACATACTAACTACTATCAATACTACATGTGAACATCCATCACCATATAAAGCATTCCTAAGCAAACATTAAATCTTTACACATTAATCACACACATATGAACAACCTTACGTCCATAGCATCACATGTATTCCTCAAGCACTTAGGAACCTTCTTTCACTTCTCTAACGCTTTGTTAACTATCCCTTTATTTCTCTGTGCCAAACAAGGGATCACAAGAGCCTTCCTTTCTACATTATTTGCAAATACAGTTTCTATAATTACTTCTTTTTCTTCTGGCTCCTGTTTTACTCTCTTAATCACTTCTTTCTCCTTTGGTGTGATGGATTCTTGTTTGTCCTGTTTTATTCTCCTAATCACCTCCTTTTGTTTTGGTGTGGTGGATTCTGGTTTATCTTGTTTTATTCTTCTAATCACTTCCTTTTGTTTTGGCCTTGCGCCTTCCTGTCCATACTGTTTATTGGGAGTTCCAGTTTCCCTTTCACCACCTGTTCTTGTTGACTAACAGTACTGGATGCCCCCTCATCCCTTTCACTTACATTTTCTCTAACTTTTGGAAACACAGACAATTCTCCAAAGTTAAGGTGCAAACGCTTCCAATCTTTAGGTTTTTCAAAATATGCCAATCTTGAAAATCTAATTGTGTGTGGTGTTTCTAGAAACCGGTAACCTCCTCTCTGATACCCCAGTAGTATCAAACGCCTGAACTTGGACTCATTTTTCTTTCTCTCTTTTGTGGGTATCAGAACGTTGGCAAATTGCCCTATGATGCCCATATGTTGGTAACCAGGCATCCTGCCATACATCTTACGGAATGGTACATCATCAAGACCAACATCTCACAACCTATTTACAATGTAGTTACACGTAGACAAAACTTCGCCCCAAAGCTTGTCACCCAATTGACCATCTTTTAAGACACAAGCTTCCATTTTTTGAAGTATTCTCATTCATGTCTGTGCGATGCCCTCTTCTCCCTTGAGTTTTTCAGTTCTCACAAATTCTATATCTCTTGAACTTAGAAGTTGTTCCACTTCTGAGGTACATGCTTCTACCCCCTCATCTACAAACAATGTGCTTATTTTCTTTTGATATACCCCCTCAACCATGTCTAACCATCTCGTGGTCTTGTCCACTATTTCTGGTACATCTTTCAAAAAATAAATGAACCCATACCTGGTAAATCTGTCAACAAAAAGTAAAGAATATTTGGAACTGCCCCAACTCTCTTCAAAGGGTCCAGCAACATACATATGTGCTTTCTCAAACAAATCATTTGCCCTTATTTTAGTTCTCTTGTGGACTTTGATGGGTATTCTCTTCACAGCTGCACAAACAGAACAATCCAATTTAATGCTACAGCTCTCTAACTGAAAGTCATGATTCAAATTAAATGTCTTTTCAAGAATTTCCATATCAGCATAGCCCAAAATTCTATGTAATTGGTGTATACATCTGTCATGCTGTATATTACTCTTTACACAACAAATTTCTACATTCTCATCCATATTTTCATTGAATTTTTCAAACATCTCATACAATTTGTTTCTTCTCACCCCCTTTCCAATCAATTTCCTTTCTGAATTGTATACATAACAGTAAATGCCTTTGAACACTACTTTGAAATCATGTTCAGTCAAAGTGGCAACACTCAATAAATTTGTTTTGATCCCAGGTACAAATAGAACATTTTCCCAATATACTTTTAAACACGAAATGAAACACAATCCATATTTTGAGAATTCTCTCACTGACCCGTCTGCAAGGGCCAAACTAGAACCCTGGGTTGATTTAACATTCTGCAACATTTTAACATCATTCACAATGTGGTGGGTTGCCCCTGAGTCCAAAACCCACTTTACTTTATTGTAACTATTAGTCTCTGCATCAGCAATCAGGACTCTGGGTGTGGTGGTTGTAGTCCCATCAGCACGGCCTCTCCCACGATATTTTCCAGTTCCTCTGGTGCCCCCTTTGGGCTGTTGCCTTCTTGCAGGACAGTTCCTTAACAGGTGCCCGACTCTGTTGCACCCGAAACACCTCCGTGTTTTGACTATGTGTGCAGCAGCCAAGATCGGTGCCTCGTGGTAATCTTCCTTCTCCATCTCCTGTGGAAAACGTGCCAGCACCTGTTTGCACCACCTGTTTTGTTCCTCCTCAAAACGCCGTCTGTCCAACTCCTCCAGAATTATTCTTGTAACTAAATCCAATGATAAATCCTGTGGTCTCACAGATTGTAGAGAATGCAGCAAAAAATCCCAACTTGATGGCATACTGGATATCATGATGTAGGCTCGATTTTCGTCAGTGATCTCCACACCTCTTACTCGACACTCCACAAACAATTTCTTTATCATGTCTACATGCTCTTTCACATCTCCTTCCTCTGATAATTTTGCACCATACAATCTCTTGCTCCAAATCATTTTGCTTAATGAGCTTTCTCTTTGATGCACAGCTCTCAGCGTGTCCCACACTTCTTTAGAGCTGTTTGCAGTCCTTGGACATGAACCAGCTGGTCAGGAGTCAGGCAAAGAATCAAAGTAGATTTGCCTTTTAAAATCTTTCCTGCATCAGCCTCCGTCCCAAGTATCGTCTTCTGCAGCCCCTCCTGGGCCAGTAGATTCTCCATAAACACAGCCCATTCTGAGTAGTTTGTATCATTTAACTTCTCAATCAAACTAGTTGGGTTGATTCCAGCCATTCTGCTCTCCTTTCCTCTCTGCTCTGCCCCCTTCTTGGGTCAAACACTGGATACACAGGAACAACACAAAGTTCCAGAGGATTAATTTGCACTTCCTTCTGTGTGACTCTCGGCCCCCGAGATTACGTCTAGCCACGTCTGTTTGGCTTTCTGTCACTTTTATGATGAAATGCAGCCTCCTTTCAAAAGAACCCGGGCAGAGCTTGCTGTTTGCTTTTACTCACTTTTTATTCATCATCCTCTCTCAGGCTTGCTTCACTGGTTTGCATTGGTGAGCTTTGACTTCTCCGGCCAGCTTTTCTCTGTTCCGTTACGGGCAGCAGTCCGAACTCTGGTGCAGCGGAGGCGTGCTCGGCCCATAACCCTTTTGTCCGCGCACCAGTGATGAAGTGAAGCCAGGTCTGAACTTAGAAAGTTCTTTTATTGATTAAGTGAGTAAAGTAAAGCATTCTCACACAGAGCAATTCAGCAGCCTGCATCTCACAGAGGAATCAGCATGGTGACTAAAACAGGCAGCACAGTCTCTGTTATCAGCATGTTTACACAGCAGAAGGTCAAAGCAATCCTGAACTCTGCTTCTGCTGTTTTAACCCCATAAATGCCTGGTTACACAATACAGCATATTCTACAATGATTGAATTGCTGAAACATTTGAAAATCACACTCTGACATTTCACACAACAGTGGAGATGTAAAATACCCTTACAACAAAATGAAAATCATTCAATAGACATATTAAAATATTTAAAACATTTTGAAATGCATATGAGGCATAACCACTCCTGTTCTATACCATTAAAAATTTGGTTGCCCTCATCCAGTCCATTACACCAGAGATCTGTTAAATGCTGATATTTTCTTGCAAATGGAAAGGAGAGATAAGAGAGTTGTGTTTCGTCAGAATATTGGTGACACTGAACCCCAAAATATATATAAATAAAAATGTAATGTTCATTTGTGGGATTAACATAACTCAAAAACCACTGGACGAATTGACACCAATTTTGGACACAATATGCCTATCAGGCCAATGAGTAACCATTACTCATAAAAACACTGAAAAACACAACGGAAGGGATGTAAAAAGCCCCAAAAAAGCAAAAAGACGCTATAGCTCATGTACAAAAAATTATTCCCCCTGGCAAACAAAACACAATAGCATATCGACACTCTCTTCTGGACTACAGCTCCCAGCATCCCCTAGACCAGGCCCTTTGGGAGAGGAGGATGATCCAAATGCACTGCTTCCAAGCTGCAAGTTTTCTTCGCCTTGGATTTCTTTGAGAGCATCCCAATCCTTGCATATTTCCAATTTCCTATTCCTGGACTGCAACTCGCAGCAATCTTCCAGATAGATAAACTAGATTAGATAGAGGTAGTAGGTAGGTAGATTGATCAGGACTGCTGGGAGTTGCAGTCCAAAAATAGATAGCGAAGGAAGAAAAGGGAGAAAGGAACGGAAAGAAATGGGGGGACGGAAGGGAAGAAGAAGAGAAGGAAGGAGAGAAGAAAAAAAGGAAGGAAGGAGAGAAAGAAAGGAGAAGAGAAAGAGGGAGGAAAGATTGGCTACAGCAACGTGTGGCGGGTACAGCTAGTTCTTAATAACTTTTCTTGGCAGTTTTCATATTGAACAGCAATTGGGAAAAAATGGCTCTGAGGAATCCTACCTACTGATCAATGACCCGAACCTCAAAGAGGAATGTTGACCCATCTGAGGCAACTCTTTCCCATGAAGCAATATAAGGCTTTTCCAGGTCTCAAAACCAAAAGGATAGCATTTATCTTTACCTTACCACCAGATAAAGGTTTCTTTATCACTCTTTACCCAGGGAGAAGTGCAACAAAGTTCTTGTGACCCTGAAGACAGATAGATGTGGTACCCTCCATGACAGACCCCCCTGAACTCAAGATCCTGCTCCTGAATGCCAAATCCACCAACGGTAAGACAGCTGTCATTCAGGATTTGATCCTGGATGTGGAGGTGGATCTGGCGTGCATCACCGAGACGTGGTTGGATGAGAGCCTTCGCACAATTAAAATTTGTGCGCCAACTGCGACCTTACCTCGTGAAGTCTGACTTGACCATGGTGGTCCATGCCTTAGTTACCTCTAGACTGGACTACTGCAATGCACTCTACGTGGGGCTACCCTTGAAGACGGCCCGGAAACTACAACTGGTCCAAGCTGGAATTTGGGCATGGATTCCAATTTGCTGCGTTCAGAGTATCTGCGACTTCTTTTTGAGGCCTACTAATGCTTTTAATACTTCGAGGCAGGGCCGTAGCCAGGATTTTGATTCGGGCGGGGGGGGGGGGGGAGTCTGGGTGAGAGAGGGTCTACCCCACCAAACCTTTTGTATCATTATCCCAATACCCCCATGCATATGGGATATATTGATATATTGATGGGATATATTCCATTGATTCGCAGGGGGGGGGGGAGTCTGGGTGAGAGAGGGTCTACCCTACCAAACCTTTTGTATCATTATCCCAATGCCCCCATGCATATGGGATATATTGAGAATAGTGATCAGATCATGATATGAACACACATAACAGTTTAAATAATGTACCAGTGAGGCCTTCTCGTGGACCAGTCTACAAAAATAGGGAACAGATTCGAATAAATTTCAAAGTATATATTGAGCCCAAATGGGTGATATAAGATATCAGAAATATATATACATATACAACATCAATTACCGGAGTGCACTCACAGTTTGCAATATATAAATGGTTGGTATGTTAGTTACTCACGCAGTTCTCAAACATAAAGAAATTTATTCGAATCTGTTCCCTATTTGTGTAGACTGTTGAATATAGGATTGTAACTTTACGTTGTTTACACTTCTTGTGGACCACTCTGAGAATTTCACGGGGGGAGGGGGTGAGCCCCTCCAGCCCCCCCCCCCCCCGGGCTACATACCTGCTTCGAGGAGTTTCTTCAATCATGAGCAACAGAAACATTAAAAGACCTTATGTTTCAGGGTTATCTACCTGCGAGAGCTCTAGGAGTAATTTCCTTCCTCCAAAAAGCCATTGCTTTTGGGATCCTAATTCCCAAAGATAATGAAAGTATTATTTGGACTTACACATATGTGAGACTGTATAATACTTTAGTTGCCAGCAGGGAAATGGCAGTCATTTCAAAGTCATAGCCAGGCGAGATTACTTATTTGGGTTGGAATCAGATTATAAAAATCCATCCTCAAATCTCATTTTCACGGAGGTTCTTTCAATGAATATAATTGACCTTGGGATGACGGTTCGCTATACTGAGCTCTCCGGCAAGAGAAGCTGCTGTTTGATGGAAGCCCATAAGACATCGTCAGCTAAGGCTTTTGTGCAGAAGCCTTTATGGGAGGCAAGACCTTGCCCTCTTTCAAAAAATGTTCACTTGTGATTGTACTCGGTTGTGCCACACGAGGCCGCTGTATGCTCACGACTTGGCCACTGTGAACCAAACACTCTGGCCTTTATAATGAATGAGAGGAATCCAGGAGGGAGTTCAGTGTATCTCTGTGCACCAAAGCACACGCATTAAGTGATTACTAAAAAGAGTCTTCTGAATGGGCAACTCGTACTTTATGAACTGGGAATAAGCTCCGGGGGTTTAAGCGAGAGGGGTTTCGAAAGGCAGGGGACTATTTTTTGACACCAGAAGGTTTTCCTCTCTAGCTCCCAGCTGTTTCAGCTCTGCGGTGGGAGATTAATGCAGAGATAATACTAATCCTGGCGTGCCTGCATGAGAACCGTCTTCCCCAGCAGAATCTCTTGGGCTCCGATCCAAGCAGCTGGAGGTTGTAGTACTGGCAAGCAAGGAACAACAGAGCAGCGGTTAAAGCATTTACGAACTTGGGCCACCGCTGGTTGTACCAGCCAGTCACAGAAGCAAGGAAGTGCTTCCATATTACATTCATAATTATTTCATTCTAAAATCAACTTCTTATCTCTTAGGCCAGTGATTTTCAACCTTTCTTGAGCCGCGGCACATTTTTTACATTTACAAAATCCTGGGGCACACCACCAAACAAAATGACACAAAATGACACTCTAACACAGCAATACATATAGTTAATATGTTTCTAAATGTATTTATACACTCAGTGTGAAACCTGAGTGGGCCTGTTTCGATGAACATAACATAGATATCCTGCCTTGTGTGCTTCGGACATAGATATCCCGCCTTGTGTGCTTCAGACTGGGTCATCTGGGCCGACGCTGCCCTATCATCACCACCCGGTGCTTCAAGGCCGCTGCTCACCTGGGTTTCCCTCAGGCAGGGAGGGAGGGAGGGGCAGCGGCAGGCCGCTTCCTTCTGAAGCCGAGAGGCAGGCCGCGAAGGAAGGAAAGAAGGAAGAAGGCCTGAGAGCAAGAGAGGCCGAGACAGAGCCCAGGCCAGGAAAGGAAGAAGGGAGGAGGCCCCGGAGCCGCCTTGGCCCCAAACCCGAAGGAATCCTGAGCCAGCTGAGAGGAAAACAAAGTCCAACGCTCTTCTCCGGAAGCTCTCCGCCTCCTCCGGAAGTGACCTCACAGGGAAAGGCGCCGCCCGGCCCTTCCCCTCCTCAGCCTCCAACCAACCGCTTCTCCAGGAAGCAGAGGCCCCGACCCCTCCCCTCTCTCGGGACTTCTGCCCTGAACAAACATGGTGGTGTCGGGCAGGAGACCCTTAGAGAGGCGGGACTTGCTTCTTGTCCGGCGTTGATTGGCCCTGCTGGCGCCCCAGAGAGAGAGAGACAGAGAGACAGAGAGACAGAGAGATGGAGAGACAGAACGAGAGGCAGGCTGCCCAGAAGACTCCTGGCAGGATGGTCGGTTCTTCCACAGCACACCTGATGATCGCGCACGGAACACTAGTGTGTGACGGCACAGCGGTTGGGAAACACTGTCTTAAGCTATGTGTTCCCTTATGTGCACTCTCCAACATTTCATAGATGGAAAATGATGGAAATCTGACCAAGCAATATCAGAATGTAAAGATGGCAAAGGTTATAAATGCAGGGTAATGGATGAGCTAGAACACCTAGGAATTCCTAGGTTATCCATTGTGACTCTATGGCAGTCATGGGCAAATGTGGACCCTTGGACTTGAACTCCCACAATTCCTAACAGCCTACCGGGTTTGGTAGGCATTGACCTTGAGTTTTGGGGTTGTCGTTCATCTACATCCAGAGAGCACTGTGGACTCAAACAATGATGGATCTGGACCAAACTTGGCATGAATACTCAAAAATGGCCAAATGTGAACTCTGGTGGACTTGGGGGAAAATAGACCTTTACATTTGGGAGTTATCATTGCTGGGATTTATAGTTAGTTCACCTACAATCAAAGGGCATTCTGAACCCCACCAACGATAGAACTGGGCCAAACTTCCCTCACAGAACCCCCATGCCTTGAAAGGAATCACTAACGCGAGCCTCTCTCCAGCCTCACACACTCTTCCTTGCTTGCGCATGCGCACCATACTGCCATGCACTGAGCACGCCTGCTCTCCCCTCCCTGCTTGGAGTCTCAGAAACGGCCTCCCCTTGGCTGAGAGGCCGGCCAATCACCGCGGAAGAGGGCTTTTGGTTGGAGGATTCGATGTCTGTTTCCAAAAAGAGAGAGAAGGACATGTGGAGAGATCTTCAGCCTTCTCTGCCAAAGGGGTTCCTGTAACAATCAGAAATATGTTTTCTGATGGTCTTTGGTGACGCCTCTGAAACCCCCTCGTGACCCCCCAGGGGCTCTGACCCCTAGGTTGAGAAACGGCTGGCATAGAGGAAAGCAGTAGGAAAGAAGGAAGATTCCATTGGATCGATTCAACCAAGAAAGTCGTGTCCTTGAGTCTGCAAGACCTGATCAGGGCTATTAATAACAGTGTGTCTTGGTGATCTATTCAAAGATTCACTATTACTTGGAGCAGACTAGACAGCAATTAACAACAATGTGACCTTTCTATTGTAAGTTTGGGGAAGGTGCCTTTTGCTGGCTAAGAAAGTGTGTAGTTAAACACATTTTTTTTAAAAGGCAGGGGTTAGAGCCTTAAAAGAAGCAAGCTCATCCAAGGCAGTGCAGCTACGGGGGCTGGACTATAAATGTGCTACGGAAAGTCCAGCTGGCAGGGAACAATTAGGGAAGATGCTGATCGAAAATGAAATGCACTTGCTTATTCAGCTCTCTGTGCTGTGTCTGCAGTCAAGCAGAAGGATGGTGCTTCCTCGCCTTGACTTGGAAGAGCAGCACTGACCTAATACTGCTGAAAACACATTGGAGCAACTTTTTGCAAGAGTGAGAAATGGGGGAAGGAAGGGCAAGTGCTATTCTGGCAGCCAGAAATGTTGCAGTGGCGCATGATTGTGCAGGCAGGTTGGGTTCTGCAACAGCGTCAAATGATTTTATGAAGTTGTCAAAACTATTTTAATAACATTCAAATGGAATACAATTAAAAATGCAAGTGCAAAGGGACTGCCGATCATTCCCTTGCCTTTCTATTCATTGGCCATAACTATTTGCCTTTCTGTGTTAAGTCAACTCTAAATTATGGCAAGCCTATTCTAGGGTTTTCCTGACAACACTTCTTCAGGCTGTGTAAACACTGTGGATAATAGCAATTATAAACATCTCTGGAAATTAAATGCAAATAAGAGCACATCTATACTGTGTCCACTTCCCGGCACTGCAATTGAAGGGAGATGTTGACAAGCCGGAATGTGTCCAGAGGAGGGCAACTGAAATGATCAAGGGCCTGGACAACAAGGCTTATGAGGAGTAGCTTAAAGAGCTGGGCATGTTTAGTCTGCAGAAGGGAAAGCTGAGAGGAGACATGATGAGGGCCATGGATCAAGATGTGAGGGGAAGTCATAAGGATGAGGGAGCAAGCTCAGGGAGGCAGTTCCAAGGGAGCAGGTTTTTTCCCCTGCTGCTCTGGAGACTAGGACATAATGGAACTATGGCTTTAAACTACAGGAAAGGAGATTCCACCTAACTGTGAGAGCTGTTCAGCAATGGAACTCTCTGCCCCAGAGTGTGGTGGAGGCTCCTTCTGTCTCACTCTTCTTTGGAGGCTTTTAAACAGAGACTTAACTGCTGTAATTCTGCAATGTGGAGGTTTGTCATTGCCTTCCTCTTCGGCTGAGAGAGTGTTATCCAAAGTCACCAGTGCATTTTGCATCATGATCATCCAAAATCCTAGTCCAGCCTTTGATGCTCCAGATATTTGGGGTTTTGTGAGGCACCAGCACTCTTTGGCAAAGAAGGATAAAGACCTTGTAAAAGTGCAGCTACCACAATTACACCGCATTGGGCTATGGCAGTTAAAGTAGCACTAAACTGCATTAATTCTACAATGCAGTTGCACCATTGGAGCGGTGCAATCAGCCATCCACATTTGCAGGTTTAGTGTTTGTGGATTTGATAAATATGATCTCCCTAGAAATCTCTAGATCAGGGGTCCCCTAACTAAGGCCCAGGGGCCAGATACAGCCTTCCAAGGTCATTTACCCGGCCCTCGCTCAAGGTCAACCTAAGCCTGAAATGACTTGAAAGCACACACCACCAACAACAATCCTATCTCATTGGTCAAAAGCAGGTCCACACTTTCCATTGAAATACTAATAGGTTTATATTTGTTAAAATTGTTCTTCATTTTAATTACTGAATTGTTTTCAAGTGCTTTTTGCACTACAAATAAGATATGTGCAGTGTGTATAGGAATTCATTCATTTTTTCCCCAAATTATAATCCAGCCCTCCAACAGTTTGAGTGATCCGGCCTTCTGTTTAAAAAGTTTGAGGATCCCTGCTCTAGATCTTCCTATACAACCCTAAGGTTAAACTCAATGAGAAACAAAATCAGTTTTCTGGGAAGGTTTGTTCAACTAAATTTTCAGTACTTTGCACAAACCCAAAAATTTTGCTCTTGTATCATTTGAATTAAGAGCGAAGTCCAATTAAAGCCATCATTGTCCTCCATTGTGCATGTGGCAGGGCTCAGGCTGCATTGTAATAGGTGGTCTGTGGTTTTTCTTCTCCACACTCGCATGTCGTGGACTCCACTTTTGGCCCCATTTCTTAAGGTTGGCTCTTCATCTTGTGGTGACAGAGTGCAACAATGCTATTAAAAGGCACTCATATCCCAATTTCATGGAGAGGAGAGAATTGTTGTTTGGGATGCAATGCTGCCAACCACATTTCACTATGCCATCGTTGTAGCGTTGAATGAAGGCCTCCCCAGACATCTGGGATTTGATTTTGTTCCAGTTCTGAGGGGGGAATGGGAAAAGTACTGTCTTATGTGACCCTGCATTTGTAGCACTTGGTGGGTTTACCTGATAGTGGTCATTGGTGAGTTACAACAGCTGTACTTTGATCCACATCAGGAACCTGAGCCTAGCCGCAGGTAGAGAGAGAAATATATTGTTGTGTATGGGGATGTGGACTGTAGTCCATGAAAACTTATGCTACTTTAAGTCTGTTAGTCTTTAAGGTGTTTGGCAGGATGAAAATACGGTTCTGGCCCAGTTTACCTGTCCGAACGGATTCTCTCCTACGAACCATCTAGAACATTAAGATTCTCCGGAGAGGCCCTCCTCTCAGTCCCGCCAGCTTCGCAAGCGCGGCTGGTGGGGACAAGAGACAGGGCCTTCTCTGTGGTCGCCCCTCGGCTGTGGAACTACCGTGTTTCCCCGAAAGTAAGACAGCGTCTTACTTTCTTTCCCCCCCGAAAAGTCCCCCTACGTCTTACTTTCGGGGTACGTCTTATATAAACTAAGACGTGCCCGTCGCCCACCCACGCCCGCCCGCGGCCGTCACTCCGCCACATCCGGCCCCATCGGCCGGGGCACACCTCCGCGGTGCAGCTTTCTTGGACGAAGGAAGGGGGGGAAAGAGCAGAGGCGTGGCGAAGCGGCGGTGTGTCAGAGTGACGCTCTGACACGGCGGCGCTTCAACAAGCCCCTTGCTCTCTTCCCTCTCCCTTCCTTGGATGAAAGAAGGGAGGAAGAGAGCAAGGGCGTGGTGAGCGCCGCCGCGTCAGAGTGACGCTCTGACTCTGGCGGCGCTCACCACGCCCTTGCTCTCTTCCCCCTCCCTTCCTTGGACGAAAGAAGGGAGGGGAAGAGAGCAAGGGCGTGGTGAGCGCCGCCGCGTCAGAGTGACGCTCTGACGCGGCGGCGCTCACCACGCCCTGCTCTCTTCCCCTCTCTTCCTTGACGCGCGCGCGTCAGAGGCCTGGCAGAAAGGTGCACCGTGGAGGTGTGCCGCGGCCGATGGGCCGGTTGCGGCGGCGGCGACGGCTGCGACGAGGTACGGCTTACATTCGGGGTACGGCTTACATTAGCCGACCCCGCTGACACCCCCGATACGTCTTACAATCGGGGGTGTCTTACTTTCGGGGAAACACGGTATCTACCAAGTGATGCTAGATCTGCCCCCTCTCTGTTGTCCTTTAGGAGGCTGGTGAAGACTTGGATATGGAACCAAGCCTTCCCAGAATAGGCTGAGATTGGCTTTTGTTTGAATGTATGACCATGTTTACAGATTGAGTGGAATTGTTTTAATGGCGATGTGGTTTTATGCTGTGGTTTTATGTATTTTAATATGTTGTTCTAGTTGTTTTTAAATTGTATAGCACTGAACCTTTGCTGTTATGCTGGTCTGAGTCCCTTGATAGAGGTGAGAAGGTCGGGGTACAAAAGTTTTAAATAAATAATAATAAATAAAATCATGCATAGTTCACGTTTTACCAGTCCACACACTATCTTGCAAGAGAAAATATACCACACAGATTATCAGTAAAAAAACAAGACGTTTGCTCAATGTAATGCAGAGCAACGTATATGCAATCATGAGAACAGTTGTGTTGACTCACACAATGTCCTTTTTGAGAGATATTCAAATGGTATTTAGCTGTCCATGTAGGAGATCTTCTTCTAGCAGCTCATGAAGCAAGAACTGTCCCTCTCCCTGCCTGCAAGCTCCTGCACAGCTAAAACCTAAACATGTAACTGTTGCCAAAACTCCCAGGTTCAGTTAGCTTCTTGGGAGCGGCCAGGGGCGGTCCTACCTATTTCTAGGGGGTAAGCGAAAAACATTTTTGCGCCGCCCCACCCCCAGTGGCTCCCGAGCGCGAGTCACGCTCTGGAGCCCAGTGCACATGTGCGAATCTCTGCGCATGCGCACTGGCTCCAGAGCGCGCCTCCCGCTTTGGAGCCCAGTGCGCATGCGTGAATCTGTGCGCATGCACAAAACTGCATGCATGCGCGCTGGCTCCAAAGCGGGAGGCGTGCTCTGGAGCCAGTAGGCATGCGTGGAGATTTTTGCGCATGTGCAGCAGCTCCTACAGGCTCTGTAGCGCTTGTAGAAGCTTCTGCGCATGTGCAAAAAATCTCCGCACATGCGGAGGCGCGGCGCGCGGGCGGTGGGGCCGGCTGCAGAGGTCCGGCCGGCGCGGTGGCGTGGGCACCGGGGCTGGCGGCGGGGTGGCGCGCACGGGTGGCGTGGCAGCGTGGCGCCGCCCCTCCCAGGTGGTGATGCCCTTCCAGGTGGCAACGCCCTATGCGGCTGCGTAGTTGGCATAACGCATAGACCGGCCCTGGGCGTGGCCCAACCAATCAGCTTTGTGCTTTGAATTTTCAGTTATTACCAATGGATTTCTACATGCCCTAACAAGGTGCTTCACGATTTTTTGTGTTTCACTATTGCTGCTTGGATAAGTCACATCTTTAGCCTCCCCTCTATTTCACTTTGATCATCTTTAATGTTTCCCTCACTGGTCTTCAGCAACATCATCTCTGCTATAAATATCACCAAAATAGTTACTGTTCAAATGGAAAGAACAGGGAAGCTAGTAGATACAACAAAAGATATGAAAGATAAACATACATTAGCAAGACACAAAGTTGTGGGGTTACACTCTCCTTTGGATTAAGAAAAAAATGCAGGCAGACTTCATTCTGGCTGTTCTCAGTTTTTGTTTTTGGAGAAGGATACGCTGAAGAAGCATTTTTATTAACCAGGTGTTTTAAGGTACGGACAGAAAGGCTCCAGATGGGATGCCAGCGTGTACAATGTTTCAAAGGTGAAGATCAGCGTCAGCAGTGGAAAGTGAAATGTGAATAAATTCTGGTTTATAAGGAACCAAACATGCCAAGAGAATACAAATAAATGGTGTGAGAAGAGAAGGAATATGTGGATACAGAGAATGCCAATGCTGTGTCCTTGGCTGCATTATGTTTCAACAAGCCTGGAGCATGAACACTGAAGTTCTTTGGCACAGAGCTGAGCAGGCATCCTCTGGCACACCTGGGCATTCGGTGGGCGGAACAGGTGATTTCTGCCTTGCTGGGTGTTGCATGGAAAGGACTTTGAAGGCCATTCCTCATGAGAATGTTGGAGAAAGGACTCATCCAAAGCATGCTCCTGGGAAGTGTAACTCACACGGGTTGATTTTCCAGAGGCAGAAGAGTCATGGCTGTTAATCAGAGGCTCGCTTTTCAAGTATGAGATAATTGGGAGCCAATATGTTGTTCACCCTGTGCTGTAACTGTTCACTATTCCATTTCAAAGACTGCCAGATGAAACCAAAAGCTGGCTTGCATCTTACTTTTATCCGTTCTGTCTCTCATTCAAGTTATTTCCAACTTACGGTCCAGTGTTTTATCTCTACACCACACTATTTCTTTCTCTTAAGTATACATATAAAAGTCTAAGTGAAAATCAAAGTTATCCAGCTTGCAGGTCACATTATCTCAGTTTATTGCACAAATGCACAGGTGTGAACCTTTAGGGTTGTTGGCTCAAAATGCACTTTCAACTAACTGAAAAGAACATCAGTTTGGGAAGAACATCAGTTTGTAGTTGAATGGGGCGGGGGATCTGGAAAAGATGTTTTCCTGTCCTTATAGTTATGAATTCTCCAATTTAATAAAACATACTTGGCAGTGAGAGATGCAGTTTAGGTTTCCCCAAAGAATGCAACGTTGTGGCAGAAAAAAGCCACAACGTTGGCCTTCTGCTACACAAGATACACATTAATAATAATAATAATAATACACTTTATTTATATTCCGCCCCATATTCTCACCCCAAAGGGGACTCAGAGCAGATGACAGGCACACATACTTAGCAGACAATCCCTTCCGTTTCCATATACACATAGACGAACAGAGGCAAACTCTGGCCACCAGGGGGAGCTGCTGCACTCCTCATTTCTCAGCATTCTAGCGTCCCTTGTTGTTCCTTCTGCATTCCTCAGCGTTCCTGGAGTTCTTTAATGGCCTCATAATTCAGTCAAAATCTGTCTCCCCACTTAATGTGGTACCTTTATCTCCTACTTGACAGATGCAACTGTCTTTCAGGCTGCAAAGGTCGACCGCAGACTACACTTAAAGGTCGAGCACCCACCTTGACCTGGGCAGGCCTCAAACTCATGACCTACTGGTCTGAGAGATCTTATGCAGCTGAAACTTAGCCAGCTGCGCCACATTGGGCCCATTTGAGTGGCTTCCTCCACCCTGGTCAATGTTCATCTGGACAAATACCAATACTAGCTGGTGTCTCTCATGTACTTTAATGTTTTTTGGATGTTACCATACTTTATTTCAAATTGTATTTATTTATTGCAAATATTTGTATTCCGCCCATCTCTACCCCCGAAGGGGGACTCAGGGCAGCTTTTGATATCTCTCCAGTGGTTACCCATTTTCCTCTATGACAGTGGCTCCCAACCTGTGGTCCGTGGACCACCAGTGGTCTGTAAGACTGAAAATATGGTCCACGGTGTCATCATTTTTACACCTTTGCCTCGAAACCAAACGGCAACAAAAGTGACTGGTTTTGCGAAACTCTCTTATAGTGCCCAGAGAACGGGGATGTCGGGAGGGGAATGGCTGACTACCCACGAAAGATTACTACTCCCATATCAGCTCTAGCTTATAAAATATGGTTTTCACTGGGCGAGCAGATGGTGACCACTGGATGGCATATGTTCTGTATCATAAACTAGAGCTGATGTGGTCTATCCAATGCAATTTTCTGAATCAGTGCTCCAAATAGCCAAACCAAATCTAAAGTTGACAAAAAACTGATTTGTAACCACTTTGGTACTAATTTTGGAGAGTGGTCCCTGGTCAAAGTGTTCCTTGGTTAAGTGGTCCCTGGTCAAAGTGGTGCCTGTCCAAGTGGTTCCTGATCAAAACAATGTTGGGAACCACTGCTCTATGATTTGGTACAATTTCTAACATTTAAGCCCTATGTTTGAGCCCTTACCTTTGAGCCCTTATTTCCTTTTACCTTCCTGTTCCAAATCCACTTTCTAGATATTCCATGCTTCTCAGCCAAGCAGGGGTTTCCCTTCCATCGGTTCAGCTTCTTCCTTTTTCATTTGCTCCATAATCTTGGAACTGCCTCCCTGAACATTTGAGGACTGCTCCCTTATTAAGATCTCAATTTGAAACCTTCTCATTTTCCAAAGTTTAGTGGATTTTAGTTTAATTACTTTAATTACTTCAATTACTTATATTGTTCAGCTTGATTTATCTTATACTGTATTTTTTGTACTGTATTTTGTCTGGATAATTAGTTTTACAACATCATACTTTTACATTTTATTATTTCTTCCCTTCTCTGTGTGTATGTGTATAAACATATATTTTGAATTGCACACCTTTGGCAGAACCCACTGTCTCTGATTGTTTCACACATAACACACCATTTTGATGGTGCTATGTAACTTAAAGATAGTAATATTGGGGTGTATCTACACTGTAGAATTAAAGTGGTGTCAAACTGCATTAATTCTACAGTGTACACCCAGTCTTAGTTGGAAGGACCCAAATATATGATGGAAACTGTTGAATTCAGATGAACTATCAAATGTACTAAATCTACTTTGGGGGTAGAGCTCAGCTTTTTCTTTAAAAAATGTTTTATTTAGTTTATTTTAAAAGCATGAATAAAAACAAAACAAACATTGAACAATAAGCACAACTATCACAAGTCCACATAAGGGGGAGTTCAATGGGGCGGTAAGGGGAGAGGGAGGGGGGAAAGGGTAGTGAGAAGGTGAGGCAACACAAAACACTAATGAGTACTTCCATCCCTTACGTTTTCCCATACACATAATTTAAACTTAAATAGATGTCTTAACATCTATGTCTTATATCATGCCCTCCTACCATGATTTCAAAACCTAATATCATAATTCCATATTTATCAACCAATCATTTTTTTGTGCTTTGAAATAGCTTATGAATAGAGACCAGTCTGTCCTTTTCATATTCTTATTTTCCCTTAAAGCATGTGTGAGGCAGTCCATCTGCATTATGTCCATAAGCTTGATTTTCCAGTTGGCAATTTCTGGAATTTCTTCTTTCTTCCACTTCTTTGCGATGGTCAACCTGTTATCGGGAAAATCGGCAGTTCCAAGCTGCAGGTAGTTCCGCGAGTGAACAGGTCCCAACTTTCGCACACACGCCTGTTCCCGGGTGAAAACTCCCACATTTTCCCTCTAAGGTGGCAGGACCCCGCCGCCAAGGTTCTTGTCCTTCCCTGAGCCTTTCCTGTATTTTTCCTGAATTTTTATATATTTTTTCCTCATTCCCACTCCCGGGCGCCTTAAGACTGCGAAGAGAAGTTGCACTGAAGGAAAGGTGCAGTGGCTCATGCGGTTGGACAAAGGCCGTCGGGCGGGGTCCCGGGTTCAAGGCCCCCAAGGGAGGAGGGAAGGAAACCCATTTTGTTTTTCTCCTTTTTCATCTTTTCTTTCCCCCTTCTTCCCGTCTTGAACAGCCCCAAAGCCCAGCGTGGCAAGCTCAGAGAAAGGAATTGGCCTGGAGCAAGGGGGTTCTGCTTGTGTTGGACTCACAGCTGGAAACTGGAAATCATAACCATAAATGCATCCCTGTGTCTGTATGTGTATGACATTGTCCCCTGTTCCTACTGACCCCTTGTAACCCCTTTCCCTTCCCCTCTTTTCCATGTAAAGAAAGATTGCCTGTATTTTGCTATTATGCCAACTGAGAGGAAGTAACTGAATTCCCATCCTAAGCTTTCCGGATCACCATATCTATTGCATGAGCTATTTCTGATGGGAAATCTTGTTATGGACAAGCGGAAGCACTAGTCTTCATGCCCCACGTTTCCATCGGCCTGAAGGAATATCAATCGTCGGAGTTTAGCCCAATTGATCGCCCTCTGGGACCTGGACATAAAATGTTTGTTTTTCACAGCGGGATCCGTCCCTGGTTTCGGACCCCA